>JH993943.1:0-15105 GCA_000316135.1 Trachipleistophora hominis | reverse complement strand
TGTCTTTGAACGATTATCTGAAAATTTGAATATTTATTGTAAACGTGATGAATTAACAATAATAAACGTGGTTTGTTTCAATTAATTGAAAAATATAAGTTTTGATGTGGCACATCAGTACTAACCAAAAATTCTTGTTTAAAATGCTTAGGAGCACCGATTCGTTAAGCATAGGATCAATGAAATGAGACAAATAAAAAACTGTTTGTTTTTATATACAATGATACCGCTCGTTTTTCAACCAATTACGGTAGTATCAGATTACTAATTACTTAAATATACATATAATTACCACTCTCTACCCTTTTACTACTAATACCCTTTTATTATTAGGTTAGTTTACAACCTATAGAGGCTTCAACAATGGATATAAATAAAATAATTTTATTGTTACAAATCTCCAACCACCAAAAAATGTTATTTATAATAAATCTAACCTGAACAAGTTCGTAATATGAACAAAATGTTAAATGAGCCATCATTTTGTAAACATAAATTATATTGATTGCCTAGTATTCACATAATATTCATTTTGAACTATCTAAACACATCTGATTAGTGCAATATTTGATTTATAACAATAGTTTATTTTATGGTACTTAACATATTATTACTGACAAGAGATACTAGCAGTGCCATTTTCAGTTATACAAGGAGTATCTCCGTTACTCGTTCAGTTCTATTCTTATTTAAAACTTATCTTTTTCGAACAGGTTTTATTTAACTACTCCTATTCATCCCAGTGGTATGCTGTCTACTCGCCACTTTTCGTCAAGGGGACAAAATATTTTCTATCGAAAACTACGTCTTTCCTCTGTGACAAATCACCCCTTGGTGATGTACAAAATTTATAAATTTCTTCTTAACGAACGCGGTACATTATTAGAACCGGTTGTTGATTTCATGCTAAACCTAAAAACTGTTACATACAAACAACTTATCTGCAATATACCGCTGGATTCAGTTACACTCACCAAAATTTTGAAATATTTAATACAGACCAGGGTTGTTGAGTATAATATCTACCAGAACATAACATATTACACAATAAACACGAGATACATCCTTAATAGGTTATTTTTGCCATTATATATGGGCATACTCTCCGAAAAAGAGCAAAAGGTGCTTTTAGAATTATTCATGAAGGGCGTTACAGTACGCAAAAATGATGATGTAGATGCAATGTTGTTCGTGAAATCGGTATCATTAAACGAAGTAAAATCTCTTTTAAGACTGAATTTTAGTGAAAGTTGCGTGAAAGAAGAAAAAATAAAGAATGTTGGAATAACTAAACGAAAAAAGACAAAAAAATATTTAATTATCAATTTTGACTACTTAGAAAAAAAGTTGTTGAATAGAATAGTAAATGACTACATGTTGGAACGTTATATCGAGCTAGGGAATAAAAACATACTAAAATACGTCGAAAATGACAGAATTACACAATGTAAACATGATCACAGCGAAAAAAGTGTAATATGCACAATAAACAACAAAAATTTGATAATCAATACAATGGTGTTAAAGCAATGGATAGTTAATAGGTATTTGGACCTGGATAGTAGAAAACTCTACAATTTTATAGCGGAGAAATTGTTCGTACCCGATGATCAAATTATCAAGCAGGTTCTGATAGAGAGACAGAAAATAAAACCAATATTGTTTGGTTTGATGCAAAATGGGTTAATAGCCATACATAAGAATGGATGGGTCAATAGAATGTCATTCGGCGGCGTGGCATGCGCTTTGGCAACAAGTATGGAGCTATATTTGGCTAGAGCAGCCAAAACAAGCAAGGAAAGCCCGGATAACATCAGTCTTATATCCAATATCATAAATATAAGTGAGGATCTCTTCGTGTTAAAGTGCTTTAAATAGAATTTAATAGTTGTTTTTGTTGCAATTTTCAGAAAAGTTGCTAAAACGTGCTTGTAGTAAACAACGGTTGATCACTACGGCGTTTTTATACTTCTTTGGGACATTCTTATTTCTCTATTGTGGAGGAATAACGTTAATGAAAGTTGCATTATGAATCAGGTAGATGGACAAATCTTTTATAAAGTTTTGATATAACTTCCATTTTTAAAAAACACTGTGGAATTATAACGCTTTATTCCTTCTTTATTGCATAGAGTTTTGTTTATTTTTCGACGCGATTCTCGTCTGATATTCTGTGTTCCTAAATTAAACGCATTTTAAAAACGCTAAATATACTTATCTTAAAGTAATACAGCGATACCATACCATCATCTTAAATACGATGGTTATTCTACCTCGCTGTTAGATATAACTACAAACACACTTTACGCCTTTAGTAATTAAACAATCGTTATTCAATTTTTACCTTCTTTTTTGTCAATATAATTTTATCTGGTATCAATTCACAACCCCACACCATGTATACGTTTCTTGTTCGCCTAGTTAACACTTATCAAAACTTTAGATTTCATGAAGTTTTGTGCCTTTTGAGAAATTACCCGCACAAAATAATTACTAAACCTCAAGATATGCATCCATACATGATTCTTGAAACCACATTCGAAGCAATTCGTGAGATTGGTCAAAAATCTATATTTGTTAAACAAATTTCATATCTGCTTTACGTAGCTGAGACAAACCACGAATTGCTTGTTGTGGATGAAACTCTGAAAGAGAAGCTCCAAAGAAAGACAGAAGAGTTTGTAAAGCTTTATCTCACGGGTGAATTGAACAGGATACAACATAATGAACGAGTGACAACCGAAACTGCGCAAAAAGTAAAATTTAAGCTGGTAACAGAAACATTTGGATGCAAAATAAAACAGAAAAATGATTTTAGTAACAAGTATTGCTTTTTAACTAGCACTGAACTAATTCTTAGGCAGCCACTCACAATAATCTATGTTATTAGCTGTACGTTGAACAAAACTTATTTTTCTATACACGTGATGACTTCAAGAAGAAAGGAAATGCTACGATACGGCGTGCCAAACAGATTATTTATTGGTCATACGGCGATGGACCTAGAAGTATCAGCTTTTATGTTTAATATAACAGTTTCCACAGGCAACTGCATTATTCTGGACCCGTTTGTAGGTAGCGGCAGTATTATATTGTACTGTGCTTTAATGGGCTGTTACGTAGTTGGCTGTGATATAAGTAAAAAGCAGATGATTGGGCAAAATACGATTGAGGAAAATAACAAGAAAAACTTAAAATCGTTTGATCACGATATCAAACAGATGATTACATCCTATAGCAATAAAATTACATCTACTGTCAGCTCTGACGAGTACTATAACGTGCAGGATAAATTATTTTTGACTAAACTACCTGGTGTAAGAACAAGCCTTGCTGGAACGTCGATCCACTCAAATTTTTACCAGTTCGGGGTTGAAGAACGTCTTCTAGGCATTTTTCGGGCATCCATTTTCTCCACCCATTTTAAAAAGGTTGATCATGTAATAACCGATTTACCGTACGGAATACGTGCATCGCTACAAAAAGAAACCATGATATCACTTATTAAAGGATTAAGGGATTTGTGCGATGAAGTTTTACATAAAAATGGACGAGTCTGCTTTTCAATAATACGTGGTTATGGAAATGAAATTGCACGACTTTTTGAGGCATATGAACTTGTTTTGTCTGTAAACCAAAAATTACGGACGTGCGAAAGAGTATTCTATCTTTTTCAAAAAATATGAATTTAATGTGGCTTGAACATGGTATTTAAAAGTTTTTTAGTGCAATACGTGGTCTCACTCTCTTAATGATACTATATAATCATTAACAACCGATCCTTTTACCATAAACGTGTCTTTTTCAATAATTGTTTTATACGATGCGTAACATTTTGTTTTTGACGTAAAATATGTTTAAATAGCAATTTAATAGTAAATGGAATTAATTAAAATATTTCTCATAATATAGCAAGAAATTATTTAAAAATTATTATCCGCCCTATTACATTAAGTATATCACAATGGCACATAGTTCCCTCCAAAAAATGCGTTTAAAGAATCGGCCGAGAGCTATTTTCTTTCGACCTGTTACTGTTACCAGCGACCAATCCTGCCGATAGAAAGAAGATGCAAGGACCACCTAATGACAACCAATACATCAAAGACGTATACTTCTTCGATAGTCTATGCTCTATATTCACCCGAGATGAATACTATTTTGCTCTCCAACCGCGCAATTGCGGTTTTAACACCACACTTGAATATAAGAATTTGTCTCGTTCTTATTCCAATAACAAATTTATATCGGCCTACTATGTCAGTAAAAGGTCTGTACTATCAAGCCCTTGCAACATCTTTTTCAAATAACAGTTTTACTGCCTTAAGAAGAGTAAAATTTCATTAAGTAACTATACACAAATGAACATATTTTCATTTATTCATCTTAAATATAATTATTTTCACCTGTATGTATTTTGTGCCGTGTATCACATACCCTATCGTGTGTACATACGGTGTAATCATTCATTGACACCTTCATGTTTATTTTGTTTCGGTATAATACGTGATGTGATGGTTACAATTTATCCCGATTAATGAAATTATGTAAACAACACCCTTCATCATCGATAGAATTATTTTAATAAATGCTGTATCGTTAAGTACCAACGTGGATTCAGCACAAACTTTTCTGTTGAATCAGATGTTATTTTGCGTTCACACGCTTCTTCCCGGTTACGAACGCTTTAAATCAGCACCAAAAAATAATTTGCCCCCATGTACTACGAATATCTCAAGCTTTCCTCCCGAACACGTGTTCTCGAACAAAAGTTTTTTTCGGCTCGTGTGGCACAGTTTCATAAATTGTACGCGTCATTGTCTGATCAAATTGCAGAAAAGGATGAACGAATCGATACATTAAAAAAACAAACTACGGAGTTGCAGCACAAACTAGAGGATCTTGAAGAGCAAAATGCAGAATGGGGCACGAATAATAATAAGTTGCAGGCTGAACTTGATATTGTTAACAAAGACGTCAAGCGGTTACAAGCGATAAGCGTTGAAAAAGAGCGGAAAATTGAAAAACTAAATGCTGAAGTAGAATCTTGTAGAAAAGAGGGAAACGCGGCAAGTAACGCTCAAATTGATAGATTGGAGAGGGAATTGGAAAAACTAAGAAAGGAAAACGCTAAGTTGGCCGATAGAAACAAAGAGTTGATCGATAAAAATAAAAAACTGGGAAACGATAAGGTACTTGGAAAAAAAAATATAGTTTTGGAAAAAAATACGCGGAGATTGCTAACAAATACGATGAAATTAAGAAAAAATACGATGAATTGGTAAGAACTAACCAGAAACAGCTGGGAGAGTTTAAATATCGAAACACACTGCTTGAAGAAAAGAATCTCTTGGAAGAAAATTACCGAGAGCAAATTACGGGTTTGTCGGAAAAATTGAAAGAACACGAAGATTTGATAAAATCGTTCAAAATCGACAGAATAAAATATGAAGAAAAGATCGATGAACTAACTAAGGATAATACAAAGCTGTCGAAGAAAATAAAGAACGAAATAACTGGCAGGTCAAAGGATAACGAAGAATATAAACGAAGCTTAGATGAAGAGAGATGCAAATACAATGATATGTTGAAGAAGAAAATGTTAAAAGATCAAAATTTTCTAGATCGAGAGGAAGCAGAGAAAAAGGAAATGGAGCTAAAAAAGTTAAAAAGAGAGTACGAACACATGAAGGGAAGTCTGAACCAGAAGGAGGATATAATACAGCTTCAGAATAAAGTTATAAAACAGTTGGAAAATAATAACCAGAAAATGAAAATGGTGTATGGGGATGAACAGTACGACAATGATCTTGAATCTTCTTTAGTGTTGCTTGATAGAAAGATAAATGATAATAAGAAGAAATTGCCCGAAACAAAAGACAAAACACCAATGTATGTTGATGTCGGTGATGTATTACAAAGAAATAACGATAAAAACGTCCAACAGTCGATTAAAAATCCCAAAACAGGTGGTACAAATGAGAAATCTACTAAGAAAAGGAAAACAAACGTTAAAAGTATCAAAAACATGGTCAAGGATAAGAAAGTACCGTTTTCCCCGCCTAAAGTTAAGGCACAAATCAAACAAGAGACTCCTAAACAACCACCAGAAGATAGGAATGTATCATTTTTTCAAAATCTTACTTTTTCGGATTCGAGTCCTGTAATAAAAAAGCCATTCTTTAAGAAGCCCTGATGATCGATTAAAGAAGTGTTGTATATGATTTATTGATAGATGTTACACGACCTACATACTTTCAATAAATTTACAAGTTTCAATGACATATATCACAAATGCATGTTACCGAGTTGAGCATGAATCGTACGTTATTACTATTCATAAGTAAATGTTTATGTTATTTACTGATCGTAGTGTTAGATTTGAAAGACAGAACGTATAACTTACATTGAAATAATACTAAAATTTACTTACGCTGAATAATTCTTAACCATTTCATAGTCTTCTTTTCCGTGGCTTAGACCAACTTATAGGTCTAGACTAACTTTTAAATCGATATATTTGTATGAAATGGAGATAAATGTGGTATCCATGGCTGTTTTAAAAATTTATTAATTTAAATATTGACTGTAAATTAATTTACACGTCGCTTTATAGCAGCTCTACTCATCTAAATTACTCATTAAGATGTAATCACGATTTTCTCTAAATATACCAGTACAGATAAGTTCATTAGGAATAAAAATGCAGTCTCTATATCGCTGATAGATGATATATCATTAACGATTTACACTAATCATTTATACTTACAACATTCCAGTGAGAAAAAATGTATAGAATAAGAAATGGTGTTTATACTTTACTCACCTACTGCAAAGCAGCTGCTAGTTATCAAATCGAATTATAAAACATAAATTAATATTTATTGATTGTGTAACAGTGCACTTCATTGTTGTTTGAGACAATGAACAGAAGATTGTTAATTAACGAAGCATCCTTCACGTTATCTATCTGTGCTGCCAGAACAGGTTCATTGCACAAGGATAGATTGATGGTATAACAATTTCCTTTCTCATCAAATACTACCAATGTTGTGCCGAAGATCGTGAATCTATGAATTAACTTTTCTTTAAATTTATATTCCTTCAGAATAATAACATCTGAATCAACAGAATTTTTATATATTTCATAGGTACCTTTAAACTTGACAATTGAAAGTCTTTTGCTAATATTTTTGCTTATTATTACATTTCCAAAAAATTTCACACAGTTTATGTAGGCTTTGTGCAATACCTGTGAGTTAAAAATTGGAAAATTCGTTTTGACGGGAATATCCGTGTAGTTAAATTCCGAATTGCCAAAATGGTACTTCCCGGGTGTAAAAGCTCTATCTTTGATCACCACTTCGCTGGTTATATTTGGAATAGACCATACCTTGATGGAGTTATCAGTACCGCTGGACACAAGATAATTCCCATCAACGCTGATATCGATACTTAAGACCACGTCTTCATGACCAGCTAAACCACCAAAAATGACTAAAGTGCACGCGCGTTGCAAGTCCCACATTCTTATTGTTGTGTCACTACTCGCGCTAAAAACGATGTTTGGACGAACTTCCTTATGCAGCATATCAATTATCGGACCCCCGTGTCCTTTCAGGGCCATATAAAAAGAACCTGTGCAAAGATCGATTATCTTGAGAATACCTCGTTCACCCGCCAGCACCAATAATGTCTTGTCTTTTAGATCATAAAACGTGCAGCTCAAAAACTCCTCTTTGTCATCTTCGTCAAGATATTTTTGTAGTTGTTCCAGGTCATGGTTCATAATATATGCGTTTCGCCGACCATAGACGCAAAAAATTTTCTTACGTCTGTGCAGGCATATCTTTGACACAAATGTTGAGCTTAGAACCGTTCTCTTTACAAACTCCATCAAGGGTTCGAAAAATCATTTCCGATGTTAGATAAGTTAACAATACGCGTGTAAAACGAGTTAATATCTTTATGATTTAAATGGATTATACATTTTCTGGTTATGAGTTTGGTATAACCATTTTTGAAATTGACATGTTTATATCTTTACTTGAAGGATCCTTGTAGTTTTAATATTGGTACGAGTAGATCTCCTTTGACCAAATTTTACCATATTAATAGCCAAAAAAATTATGTTGATATAGGATGCTTTTAGAGTATAACTTCCTCTAAAGCCGTTCATATATAAATCAGAAAAATGTATTAGAGCAAATGTAAAAACTAATTTTAAAATGTATGTATAGGGAGTTCGATACTAGTGTTGCACGAGAAACTAAAACACTTATCATGAAATACATACTTGAAGATAAATGATTTAAACTTGGCGTTTTCTTATGAATAACCTGCTCACTCTTTCTTTACAATATACTTTCTTGGTTTCGTAGCTGTTTTTAAATATTATATTATCAGCACATAGAGGTTGATAAACTTTTCACTTTTGTTTTTTACCACAACGATCAAATAATTGACGTTTTACTAACAAACGATAAAAATCTGGTATAGTTACTTGTTAATCATTTTTATACAATGTTATAGTATGCTAAAGATATCATAACAGGAACATGAGAATCTTACTTCTTAAAGACAAACAACTCATAACACTTCTAGTGTTAGTAACCACAGTTAACGGATATGTGGTTTGAAATTTCTTATTCTATTTCTGTGCTAAATTTAAATTTAACTATTTGAATAAAAACCAATTTATTCTTTGAACCAATAAACCATTTTTGAATCATTTTTTGTGGATTTAAAAAATTTCTTGCACATATGTCGATTAGTCCTGGTTATATATTTTATAGAGTTAAATAACAATATATACAATGATAATCCTATAAAACTAGTTTATAATTGATAATACATTGAAAAAGCGTCAAAAACCCTGATCGAGTAACAAAATGGCTTCTTAGTTACTAATATAGAAGCTAAATAGCGCAACAAGCATAAGTGATAAAATACCAATTGTTCCTATTTTAAATGCTGTATAATCGTATTATATAATATTATTGTTGTAAAAAAACTTTAAGGGAAAATTACAAGTTAAAATATAAAAATTATTTAGAAAATCATGGGGTATGGCATTTTTACTTCTTTTATTCTTTATTTATACTTTATCACATTCCTTTATCTTCTTAGCATTAGGTCACATTAATATGTGTAATGCATCCTCCATTTCTAAGATTGTTAGAAACCAAAGAAAGCTCATACCTAACCTCAAAGTTAACGAACACCCGAGCCATTATTCGAACAAATTATGCAAGTGTAGCAGTTGTTCCAACTCTTTTATAGTCAATATCTGCCGTTTACCACCTGATACCATCGATATGATCAAGCATGTAATTACGAATGATATCCCCCATGAAGTAGTGGATGTTCGACATAGTATACGATTGCTATCCTTGGTAAATAATATAAAAAGAGAAACAGCATCGTATCATCTATTTTGCTATAATCTCATTAGACATGTATTTAACAACGCCGAACTTTTATGTAAATACGTTAAGATAATGAAAAAACAAGAAAACCACAAAGATAAACGTAATCTAAAGAAGGTGTTGGCCGTTCTCCGAAAAAAATGTTTCTTGGTTTACGAGGATTCATACATAACGGCAGAGTTGGAATTGTACGTAAAGTCTAAAACTTTATTTGCAAAAGGGTTACGAACCGATTTCTTCCACCGTATCATTATCCAACGGAAAGTTGTACGTGATTATATTTCTAAATTCGGCCATAATAGAAAATACTTCGATGTTCTTTCATCGTTTAACATTATTCCTAGATACGTTCGATTTATGAAGTGGTCTGAAAAATGCATGAAAACTCTTTCATACTTGTGCGATGACCCGAATATTATTCTAGCAATTTCAAATATATTTGTAGATATTCGTGGATTCGACAGCCCTATCACTCTAGAATTTTTAACATGGAAGCATTTAATTGCGATGGAATTTGAAAACGTAACATTTAGAAGCGATAATGTTTTTCTTAGCTTACGAAATTTCGCCCATCTCGAAACATTGAATTTTTTTCAATGTTCCTTTTTGACTTGCTGTCTTCTTTGCATCGACAGATATACACGGTGCGGAATAACGACGGGCTTCAGAAAAAACTTGTCTATTCTTAACACAGAAAGCGCGTTAAGCCTTCAATGGACAAGCCAACTAGTTGAAAACAACAGATTATTGAATTTAAAATTGGAAGTACATAAGCAATTCAATTATCAACTATTGAAAACGTTCACTATGTTAAAATACCTCAATATTAGGTTAAATGATACCTTTCATGTTGACTATGATGGTTCTCATTCATCTGAGAGTTCTCATTTATCCATAATCGATTGTTTGGTTCACATAAGGACTTTAAGGAAACTGTTGCTTAATGGTTTGATAATATCTGCAAGAACAACCCGGGCATTGAACAGATTGCTATTTGTGGAGGATATTCGATTATGTTTTATGATTTTTGTTATCCCGGCTGATGCATGTGGAGAAGTTAATTTATGGTCTAATAAGGTTCAAACGCTCTGTTTTCAGGCTCGAAATTTGAAGAAAGTACTCTTATTTGCCAAGAATACCCGATTACTAAATTTAAGTAAAATTATAATGAAGGATGAGTTATATCCAATTGATATTAATTTTAACTCCATAATGAGCGTGCATGTGCAAAAAATCCGCGTGTTTGTTCTTATCTCCGGTCATAATCCTATGATGATTACTTTAATTGAAGCTCTTCAGGATTTAAAAACACTCAGAATAGAAAATTCAAGCAGTTCGTTTATAACAACGCTCTTCAAATCCCGATTAATCAAACACAGAATCAAGGAACTAGTCATCGTAAAATCATTTCTAGAAAGCATAGCGTTGAGACGACTGACCGTTTTTACCCGACTAAAATCCTTGATGTTAATTAGCGTAACATTTGTTCCCACTCTGAACCACAAGGTGTTTTCAAAGTTTAAAAACAAATTTACGCTTAGAATAATTGATTCAAATATAAATTTTGTGGATTTTTATACGATCCAAAAATATGAAAAAATCAAAAGTTTTGATTGCTATAGCAAGGATAAAAAGTCGAAAACTAATTAGAGTGAACTCTATAATAAAATTTAATTAGTGAAAATTCCAAAAAATTATCCTCTAGTAACAAAAAACAAGTCCAAATTATTTTTAAATAATGTTTTGGATAACTAATAGATTATTTTAAAACAAACATAAAATTTGTTGCTCTTTAAGAATTAATATAACACAATAACCTTTATTTCTTACATATAACAATAATTTATTTATATTTCATTTTTTTAATTACCTTAAAATAACGTCTTCTGCATTCTTTGTTGTTTCTTCCCAGTAAATTGCCTATTTCCTTCCATTTCTGTCCAAGTTTGCTAACCAGTTGTTTTAGTTCCTCTTCATCATTTTTAGTCCACTCCTTTCTGTCCACATCAAGAACATTTATGTAGCGTTCTCTGCACTGCAAGTCACTTCTTGTGCCGATGTATTCACTAACGGTAATCCATTTTTTTCCAAACTTCTGAACGGCCTGCATCAGCAATTCATCTTCCTTCTTTGACCATCGACCAGCGCTCTTTCTTATATATCTTCTATAGCATTGTAGACATTGTTGTGGTGTTTTATTCAAATATTTTGCAATTATTACCCAATTGTTGCCGTGCTTGCTCACCAAATCTTTCAATTTATCTATTTCTGAAGATGTGAATTTATCTTTTGTTGTTTTTTTCAACGCTAGTATTTTTCTCATAAGAACAATGGGCTGTATTCTATTTTCTATCGCGACCGGCAGCAAACATCGACCATCAATCCCCCCTAACGTAGTATCCAACTCATCATCCTTCCTGTGTGTGCAATACTTATTAAGATATTTGCCATACATGGTGTATCTAGACCCGCATATACTCTCAATGTTAATCCACAGCGTGTTATTAATGTCCATTAATTCCATTATATTTCGTTTTTCAACAATTCGATTAATGTTCAAATCTTTGTCTTGACTACGTACCGGGTACTTAAATAATGATTGCCTGGTATGCAACGCCTTCTTTATAACACTTAGTCTTTTGTAAAACGACTTTAACTGATAGTATTTCAATAATAACTGCTTTTTATATTCATTCATAGGAATACTTTTTTGAACGGCTATGAGAATAGGTGGGTGTAAAAAACATCAGTGTTTGCTATGAACCGTTGTGAGCTATTAGTTGAATTAACCTCAACTTCTATGATTTTTGTGCGTGATTTACAACGCTTTGAATAAGGAAAAATGACAAGTTCAATGTTTAGGAAGCTTCTACTGTAGTGCTATAAGATGTCAAGTAAATAAAACTTGTTCTTTTTTCTCACTTATTAATTTGAATATGCCAAAAAATAACTAGTGCTAATTTGATCAAAATATGTAAGGATTAATGAGAAAAGCAACTTCCCATACATATTTCTTCACTTTGTGCTTTGTTAGCCATCAAAATAGGTACTAGAGAGTAAATATAACGTGCTTATTTTACAGTTCATCCACTCCATATCACAATTTTGAGGATGAGAACCACTCATTCATTATCGAACCCTAGAACAGCGATATATATTAAGGTTATCAATCATGGAATCAACAACAAACAACGATGATATATCTTTTCAAAGGAAAGTCTGATAGAATTTTTCGCATAAAATCGTAAAAACACGAATCAAATCTGGTGCAGAAAGTTACTTCTATACTCGATAAGATATTCGATTAATGAACTGTTTTGTTCATTATAATGGTGGTAAAACAATCATCAACATGTTAGTGTTGTTTACATGATTATCAAATGCGACACAAATAAACCAATTTTCAACCAAGTCGCATTACCCATTATCTATTTTTATAGCTATACTATAATATAATAGTGATTATTTGACAATCACATGAAATGAATGAAATAAAAAAGACCTAAATGCTGCTATTAGATGCTGTGCGATAAATAGACCGATACAATGTATCCAAGCATGTGAAAAGATATTTTTAATTTTACTGAGAAATTAACGCATATGATAGGCATAATGTCACCTATGAGCATAATTATTTAAGAAAAAATTTTTATTCTAATCCTTATACAATGGGTAATTGCCACGTATCACCCGTTTCATGATTATAGAGAAAATACATCATATATCGATAAAGAGATGTATACCTATACAAGAATGAACAACCATTCGATTCAAAAGAACTTGATATTCATTATAAGAAATACGAAAACGACTAATAAATTTCACTGTTACTGGCTTATTATCAAAGTATAGGAACTAATTGATTTAACTATAGAAGTATCTGAACTATGTTCAACTGCCACACGAGTTCATTAGCAGCGTGTATTTGAAATTATCTGTAAAGGCACCAATATCTTTTCGCCATCTAGCTGCATTGAACGCCTCATACATTCTTTAACATCCACCGTATAACACAACTGCCCTATCATCCAAAGAGGGCTTTCTTCATCATCGTTACAATATTTAACGTATAAAAAACAAACAGACATAAATATAGTATAGCCTTCAAGCACACCTCTTTCTTCCTAAACCCTACTTCATCCTTCAGATACACTGGGTTGACAAAGTTCTGTTCCTTCACAACCTTGTGTATCTCATAAAAGCCCACAATGAGTAACAAAATGATAGTAGGCCTAAGGAAATTTAGAATCATGAAGATTATAAATGGTACAGCTTCTGAGGTTACCAGTCTGTTGAATTGGTACGCAATATCGTGCGATATTTTGTAGTTTTTTTCGAAATGCACGAGTGCCTCCAGCTTATGCAATTCGATAGATGTAAGTATAAGCGACAGGAAGAACAGCAAAGACGTGTGAATTGTTTTAAACATGTTTTGTAAGTTCGAAATGCTTTTATACATTTTTTTGGTGATCGTTTCATCGTGTTGTAAACAAACACGAGTCGTAAATAAACGAGATTACCAGAACATGTATATGGCACTCAAAATAGCGTGTTTTAGACTGATAAATCCTTTTAGAATTCCCAAACCGCTCCACACAAACAAAACACCTATTTAGAGCCAGGGTAAATCTACCGCAAACAGTTAACAAACCAATTGGTAATGCATCCTCCTTAATTGCCAACAAGCGGTTCATTTGTTTGCGCGAGCACATCCAATACGGTCCAGCATATAAATATGAGCAACCATAGTTCACACAAGTGTAGCTTATTTGTTGATTTACGTTGTTATATCACATCAAATGTGTAACGGCGTAACATTCGTTGTAAAGCACCTATCCTAAATACCGTTGTGCCCGCCAGAAGCATTTCTGTCGGTTACTGAGCAACACGACCCTTTGTTTGCTCATAAATTAAACTTAATTTATAACGACATGTTTATAATGGTAATACATAAAAATGATACGTTGAACAGAATTGCACGGTTCGATAAAAGAAACGCAAAATATTTATTTAAATGTAATAATTTATCCTTTACTTCAGTCACACCTTTCATAAAGAATATTTCACGGTTTATCATTTATCCAGTAGAGCATATTACCTGTTTATGATACTGGACATAAATTCAATATAATTAAAATGTATTAATACAATCATACATTTTATATTACTTATTAAAACTATTCTGTGAACCATATGTATTACACTTTTAACCGCTCTATTTACCTATCAAATATTTCTTATCAATATTTGTAATGATAAATAACAAACAGCACTTACTATATCATCCCTACCGCATCATACTCGTAAACAAGATACGCAAATTGCCATCGATCATAACCTAATATGATTTTTTAAAAATATGTTTATTTATTCATATTTCTACTTCTTGCACACAGCTTGCCAAGAAAACACTACAAAATCTTCCAACACAAAACAATGCATCATACATATTAGCCCGGAGCCAACCTCCTCTATTTAATCACTTAAATAAATACCTCTTATGTTACAACATGTATCGGCCTAAGAATATACATTGATATGGGAGAACAGTTCCGCTAGATGATGTATCCAGCGGTATTGGAAGTACCTTTGATTTAATGCTGTACATAAAATGGAATACTACACATCGTTTCGTATCTAAAACCGCCATCAAAATGTAATTATGTTTATTTTTACA
>JH993941.1:49283-59920 GCA_000316135.1 Trachipleistophora hominis | reverse complement strand
GAGCTCTTTAAACGAATGAAACTCGCATATGTTTACGAAAGATTATTTTCTCATTTTTAGGCATAATATAATAAAACCACTGTATAATCCAATTTTTAATCATGAAAACCCCGTTGTTTAGTATTTATTCATTGATTCGATTCTAAATAATATCAATATACTAACATTACTGTGTTATATATGCGATAATGAGTTGGCTCTATTCTTTCTTATTGCAACACACTATTTTTGCTCAGTTAATTCTTTATCCTTTTATAAAATATGAGAACCTACTCGTATTTTGGTACGTACATATTTGATGATCCTAAAAGGAAAGTGAAAATTTAGTCATAAAACAAAGAAAATATTAATTTAGTGTAATTAATTAAAAAATAACAGAGTATTTAATTTCATTGTGTATATTATTGAATATAATAAAAATATAAATAGTTGTTTCTGTCATGAGAACGGTGTTATTGCATCAATTACACATGATGAATTGAAAATATGTTTCACAAAAACGTATATTAAATTGACAGATATAAATGAGATTTCAAAAATAAAATTGTATTGCTGCTTCATTTCGTCATACCAACACGATGCATTGGTTATCTGCATTCTTATCATCTTGTTTTTACATCGCACACACCCTTGAAGATGTCAAAGGAAATGAAGGACTCGTTTGAAAATATCGACAACGCGACTTTGGAGAACAATGGGAGAAATGCCGACCACAAGAACAACAATGAGTTTAATGAGATAAATTTGTGCGATGAATATTCAGTAATACTCTCTGAGTACAAAAAGTACACGCAGTTCCCGCCAATAGGCTATTATAATACAAAGGTAAGACCATTAGGTGCTAATTTGTTCATAATAAATCTTTTGGACTTCAGCAGTGTTATTCTGTCAGTAGTAGAAACAGATACGATGCAGGTATACATTCAGAGCGTATTTGGCACACATGAGTATGAATTCAGCAAAAAACATCTAGATAGCTCCCACATGGTACTTGATGCACTACGTCTAGGATACAATAGTTTTATATGTGACCTGATACCATCGCAGCAGTATTTAGACTATGAAAATGGCGTGCCGTTGGACAAGATTTTTTCCAAGACCCAGCCAGAAGTAGCCAAAGGCTTTTGGAACCGGACGGTGAAATCGCTTTATAAGTCGCTGCAAGAAAATACGTCGGAAAGAAGTCGTTCCGTAAGCACCGACTTGAATACCGCTGTCTCGTTTCTGGATTTGGAAACGGAATACAATAAGGTGTTGGAGAATCTGAGCACAAAAAAAGAAAATTTCAGCTTCAAAGCCGTTCAATCCAAATTTAACGTGATATTTGAGAAGGATTATTATGATGTGGAAGGAAGCATCACAGAAAACTGCTATGCAGTGGACGTTGTTGTTGACAAAGATCTGGACGATGCCTTGGAAATCATTGAAGAATCGAAGAATGGCGATCTTATTCCTTCATTGCTCGGAACGCCGCTCGAGAATCAGGATTTTAACTTTTTATCGACCAAGAAAAAGCCGTTGATAGTAGTTAACTCGTTAAATTTAAAGCAGTCGCCATCATTTAAAAAATTGAAGAGCTGCTTTACAGAGTTTTTTCAGACTCAGAATAACTATCATTTGATTTTAGAGTCGTTCTACGATAACGTGGTAAGAAAATGTGAGAGTATTGCTGATTTAAAGGTTAAGAAAGTATTCGAAAACTTTCAGGAGGTTCTTAAGAGTGAACGAGTAATCTTTTATTTTTTCATGAGAATATTAGGATTTAATGACAGTGTTTTAAAGTGGAGGGGAATGCGCAACATGGAAAAAGATGAGTGCTATTATAGGAACATTTTAACACATGGATTTAGTCGTACATCTAAAAATAAAGAGATGGATAGCTCGAATAATACGTTGCCGAATGATGTTTCTCTCG
This sequence comes from Trachipleistophora hominis, assembly GCA_000316135.1. Lineage (NCBI taxonomy): Eukaryota > Fungi > Microsporidia > Pleistophoridae > Trachipleistophora > Trachipleistophora hominis. The sequence continues at coordinate 58,005 of JH993941.1, read as the reverse complement.
ATGTATCACAAAAAAATTCTTTCATATATAACTCTTCATCATCAATTGGACAAGCTGGTGATGAAACAAATTCATCTCATACACCAGATGGTAAGGCGAAGAACGACCAAAGGACAGTAGTAGAACATTTAATCGATGATTCATTCTACGAATTTATCGGTGGAAACCTTAACGATGCAATTGTCGAGGTCGTCGAAAAGTTGGAAACTATAGGAAAAGTGAGCGACAGAGTTGAGAAGATCTTTGCATTCTTTAATCAGTACGTTGAGCTAATGGATAAGTACAAGGGATTTTTCACGCTTTACAGCATGCACGATATCACTCCGATATTAGAATCAAAAAAGGTATCGTTGAGCGAGTTTGAAGGAGGCCTAGAAGGTGTTTTTATACTTCCCGTACAGCGTATGGTCCGTTATAAACAGTTTTTAGAAAAGTTCTACAAATACGTCGACGCCCGATTTATTAGCGAACAATTTACGGATGCTCTGACTAAGCTCAGCAATTTTATTTTCGAACTTGACAGAGAAAGGTTTTGTTTTGAGAGTGGTAGAAAAGCATTTATAATTCAAAAGAAGGTAGAAAACTGTCCGCCCGATATTCTCAATGTAAAACGTGCGTTCAAAAGACAGCTTAATGGTGAAATAGCACGGGTAGTAAGATTATCATTTTTCCTATACAATGATATTCTCATGGTAGCAGCGAGGAGCAGTGACGAGACGGACATCTTTAAAGAGAGTGATTTGAGATTGCGCTTCATAAAATATATTCCTCTGCAGAACGTGAGGATAATACAGATAGCCAAGAACACGTTGAAATTTATATTTACTGAAGAGGTTACGGAAAAAAATTTAGCAAACGTGCCGGGCAGCCGTGTGATTAATACGGGTGATGATATAACAGAAACATTTGTTGTCAGCGTAAAAGACAGGGGAGTAAACGATTTCCTCAAGGAGTTCTTTTTCTTCAGGAACAACGACTATTCGATGAAAAAACAGAGCAAGATGTTTTTTGATATGATTGAGAACACATTCGTGTTCTACCACGTGATAGAATATGACAAATATCAGAGGGTAGGCAGTTCGGTGGTCATCAATCTCAGCAATAGAGAAGTCAGCAAGGGAAAGGAGCGAAAAACAGTTGGCAAAGTTAATACGGAGATCGGTAAATTCTTAATCAGCAAAGAAAAGTTGATATGGACCATACGGAAAGGAAAAGTAAAAACAAATGCAGTTCATGAGTGTGCAAAGCGTGACAGCAGTGGCAACGTGCTGCCACGAAATCACGGCAACAGATCGCCTGATGAAGTGCTGATCGAACAAAATGTGATAGAATGCGTTGTGTATAGCTCGAAACGAATAAAAATACAGCCACTAATCATGACCAGCAGCGAATTCAAAGCAAAATTTAAATCTCTGTTTCTCAAAAGCATGCTGATCAACTCGCAGTTTTTCCCCTGGGAAAAGAAAAGAATGCTGAGATGCGCTGCAATCTCATGGTCAATGAGCAACAGGAGAATCACAGTCTGCGCGTATCAGGCGATTACAAATTTATTGATACCAATTTGGCAGTGTTCAACATTATAAGGCAATGCATGTTATTCATAGAAGAAGAGCTGAGCAAACACAAAGATGATGATGAAGACGAGGATACGATTATAACCTTCAGTTTCTTTGGAAGTAAAAAGCAGAGCATCAAATTTTATAAGACTTTACGATTGAATGATCTTAAAAGCTTTTTGAAAAAAGGAATGCCGAAGAGAAGCTCTCTAGAGGACATAGGTGCAAGTAGGCTCACCAATATGGTAGCAACGTATTTCAAATGTTCTGTGTACGACATATTCACGTATGATGACCTTAAGAAAATATTTACAAATTTGAAAAATAATTTTTCGTTTTACCCAGTGCTAGAAACGAAAGGAAACTATTTTTTTCTGTTGTATTTACCCATTTTATGAAAATAAGCAAAATATTAGGCGCAGAAGTGTTCGTAAACCTAATCGAGTACCTATTTTTAGATTTTGGAATGTTGGAAAAGGATTTACTGTTACATTGGCTCGATTTTATATTCGAAGAACTACCAAAAACACAAATATACATATAATCGGCACGTCCAAGCGCATAGCATGTTGAACTCGTTCGCGAAAAGTGCGATTACACGAACATTAAAGGTTCATTTGCACGATAGTCTGTCATAGAATATCATGTCTTATATTATACGCCATTAATATCTACACAAGTTATTTAACATGTTTAATATTTTATACCTTTATATTACATTTTTTTAGTTTTCTTAGAAGAATATTTAATTATTACCTCACAGTATGTTAAATGGGTGTTAGGATGAATGTTAAAAATTAATTAAATGTGTTTCTCCAAAAAAAATTATTACCTCACACTTTCTTAACATTCCAAAGAAATTTTCTGAACGTATTAAGCGTCGATATGACCTCCAAACTGTTGGTAGAATCGTTGTAGCACTAAATTGAATCTTTTCGTTCCATCTCAGTTTACGTATCCTTGGCTTGAGCAACCCCTCAATGTCGGATGATTTTACGGAAGAACAATTGGACAGAATAATACACCAATTAGAGCAGATAAACGTTTCTCTCGATAATATATTATCGTTGTCAGAAGAGATAGGCGATATTCCACACAGCCTGAACAAATTCAGTAAATAATAAATGATACGTCGTTCAACAGCATGCAGATGATTAAAATTGGAATGTTTCGCTATATTGTGCACTCACCGTCCAGTTTCTTATATTTTTAAAATAAAACTCCTACTTCGTATTACTTCATTTCTTACTTACCATAAGTTCAACTATTTTTTGTTCAGATCACCATCAGTATGTTAAGTCTGACTGGATAACTTAGTCTCGCACTAATCAATACAAGTTTTTATTCTCATAGATCAATTTTATGTTCATAATCATTTCAACCATCAAAGCCCCCGATGCTCGAGAACATTTTTAATGTGGCGGGAATCGCACAAAAAAACCACGTTATGTGCCAGGAGAACAATGTGGTGTACTACGCGTCTTCCTCAAATGTAATAAAATGTAAAAACAACAAAATAGCACCGATAATACGTCAAGGGAACGACATTACCAACTTGAAGGTTCGAGACGGGATTATTCTGAGCGACAAGGATAATTGTGTTGAACTGAACAATACGGTACTTTTTGAAAGCAATGATGCCATTCAGGCCGTGAACAAGAGCAAGTTTGTATTGCACGACGGGAAATTACGTGATGTAAAGGCATTTTGTTCTTTCGAAAAAATTTACATATTCTGTGAAAAGAGCATTTTTTATGTCGAACAAGAAGGTGTGATCACTTTAGACTGTATTATCATAGACGGGACGGTGTTCCTGGTGTGTGGAACGTTGGATGGTAAGATTCTAAAATTCACAATCAAACTCGATAATTTGCTGGAATCTCACAAAATTGGAAATAACAGTTTGCAGACCAATAGCTCGCACGAATATGAGCGTTTCTACTTGGAAGAACGTAAAACAGACAAAATTATGGATATAAAACGTTTAGAGAAGTACACGGTAGAAAATATAAAGGCTCATGATGACGCGGTAACCGATATCAAAATTAACACATCTATTATATTATCATCATCACAGGACAAAACTATAAAAATACACAATTTACAAACATTTGAACATGTCGATACTTTGATAGGGCACAGTGATTACGTGTATGAAAGTAATTTCGTTGATAAACACAACGAGATTGTCAGCGCTGGCGCAGACAACTGTGTTATCATATGGGAGTTTAGAGATGGATGGAAAAGTAAGACACGACTAGGAAACTTGGTAAGTACGCCATTTTACAGTGCACTGGTTATAAATGAAAAATGTACGAGTTTTGAAAATGGTTATGATAATGAAATAGAACAGGAAAATGAATATTTTGTAATGGTACACTCTTATAATGGCGGTATATACCGGTACTGTGATACAGAACTCGTACACTCTGTGGGCGGCCACGTTGATAAAATAACAACGCTGGCTGTTAAAAATGATTTTATATTGACGGGCTCTCTCGACAGGACGGTAAGATTGTATTATAAAATGAAAGAAGTTGCTCGCCCGTGCATTCACGGCTATTCGATACGGAGTGCCGTATTTTACAACGATAATGTTGTTGTTGGATCGGATGAAAGTATTCTGAGGGTGTATGAGCGAACTACTGGTGTAGAAAAAATACTGCGCGATGTCGATCTAAAAATGAACGTTGAATCAGGTGATAGTGCCCTTGTTACTGCTGTAGCAGACAACAAGTGCGAAGCTCAACATGAAAACGTCCTATTCATTGCCACACCAAGTGAACTGTCACTCACGAACGAGATAAAAAAATGACGGCCCCGCTGTTCCTAAACGAGCATACACTGCAGAACATCCTTTGTTACAGAGAAAAAAGAAAATATACGCGCAATTCTTTGCTAATGCATGCCTTTCTTCCAACGATAAAATTATTCTGTGCGCAAACAAAAGCTCATCATTGAAGTTTTCTGGCATTTTCGTGATCGTAAATTTCGTTGTTGTGCAGTACCTGGCAGTGCACGATCTTGGAATTGAAAAGATTGAAATTAGTGATGATGGAAAGTACGTCGTAGCGGTCTCTAGAGATAAAAGCGTGTCATTCTACCGAATTTTAGATACAAGTACAGATTCTCCTGCAGGAAAGGACTCTACACACAATAATGGTAATAATACCACACGATTTAATGAAAGTGACGCGGAGAATGTCATAAATAAAATTTTGAACGACTCACCGTACTATCTAAGTCTAAGAAAAAGGATTTTTTCGCATTCTAGGAGAGTAAATGCGGCAAGCTTTGATAATCTGGGCACGATGTTCGCAACAGGCTCAAAGGACAGAAACGTGCTGATCTATTCTGTTGATAGTCTTGATGTAATTGAGACAATAAAATGTGAAGAAGAAGTTACGGCTCTTAGATTTCACGACAGGCATCTTTTCGTAGGTTTGAAAAACGGAATGTTAAAAATTCTCAAAACAGAGGGATATAACCAGATCTATGAACAGAGAATACATGCCAAATCAATCAACGAAATTAAATTCAACAATAATAGGCTGATTACGATTAGTGATGATAATATGATGAGAGTGTTCAACATAAATAAAGTTTAGTTGTTATTTGATGTTCAGATAAATGGTCCTTTCCTTAACCAATTTATTAAATATTATTTGTACACCTTATCGTATTGTTATCCATTTTGTTGCCATCTTATAATTCTTTTCTCGCTTAAATTCATTTTTACGTTATTTTGTGATAAATTCATTTTACTTTAGACTTCATTGTCTATAAAATCGTAGTTACCCGTAATTTTACCAAATTAAATTGATTGATCGATTACACAAAAATAGTTTAATAAAAATAAAATTTGACTGACAATCATTTTATGATGCCTGCAAGATTCGCAATGTAGATGCGCGTATTTCTGGTATACTAGGATTATATTAAAAAATAAAATGTAGAACGTTCAATTTCTATTATTTATAAATCACGTTAATAAACGATATAAAGGTGACTTTATACATCATTATTAGTTAATACAAGCAATTCAAAACTAATGGCGTATTCGTAACAAACATCCATTTAATCTATAATTACCAATACATGGCATGGTAATTCAACGAAAACAGGAAATTTGTAAGCAGCGGTACCACACGGGTAAAAAATGACGATTTGTGAACCGTGTCACGAAAAATCATCTAGTAGAAATTTGAAAAATAGAGGTACCCCTGATGCAGGGCGACTACATTCAAATAAAGAGCAATGAGGAAAGCAGGCCGTATGTCGTGTTTGACGCTCTCGCATTTCTCAGCATAAATCCAAAATACAATCAATCGAGAAAGATTTCGTTCATGGATCATTTAAATAACGAACTGAGACAGTTCATTGAGTTTCTGAGGCCTAGTGATGAGGAGGTAACTCTTAGGAGAGTTATGATAAAACGGGTTAAAGAGTTGATTTTAAACGGCTTAGAGGAAATAAAAAGGGAAAGAACGTGTGCTAAGGAAGGAAATGGTTATTTTGATAACACATCGAAAATCAGGGAAAAGGATGGTATAGAGAACAAAAGCGACGACAAATCTGCCGTTGAAAAGAATGAAAATCAAATCTGTGAGGACAGAGTTGAATGCTTTGGGAGCTACGAGACCGGACTGTATCTTCCTGGAAGTGATATCGATTTAACACTTTTTACGGATGAAAAGGACGCCCTAAAAAAATTACAAGGATTTTTGTGCACGAGTCCTTTTATATTCACCAAGAGTGTCATCTTTCTATCTAAGGCACGCATACCCATACTTAGATTCATGGATGTTTGCCATTTTAGATATGATCTATCGCTAAATCAGGAATCTGGTATAATTCACACCAGATTCATAAAAAAAGCTTTGAAACAGCAACCATACATCAAAGATCTGTCGCTGTTTCTGAAGTACTTTCTTAAATCCCGTGGATTGAACGAAAGTAAGAGAGGTGGACTGTGTTCATACGCACAATTGTTGATGCTTATCAATTTTCTCAATCTTCATCCACTCGTGCAACGTCAAATGCCCGTTGCACCTAATTTGTCTGTTTTGTTCATGGATTTTTTCTCGTTTTGACGGCCAAGATTTTTGCTACGACAGAGCCAAAATTTGTTCCTACAGTTACAAGAAGAAAGATACTAACAATTATCTATCCATAGAGGATCCTACAGACAGTTCTCATGATGTAGGGAGTCTGTCAACTAATATGAATGCTATCCGAGACGTGTTTACGCACGCATACAGGATTATGAGCAGCGTTGCTAAGGAACGAGTCGGCGATAAATACATTGCACTGCCACTGTGGATTAAAGTTAGTGATGCCGAAATCACATGGAGAGAGAATGTGACGAAGTTCTATAAAAAGGTTGTGATAGATAAGGAAATGTAATAAGAGTTTGGATGTGGCCATGGTCGGTCCCAGCGGATCAAAAGAGTAAGTTTGATTGGGTGTTGTGTATGAAGGAGATAATTAAACTGATTTTTAGTAAAAAACGAGAGTTTGTATTTCCTATAAACAAAGGCCTAATGATTATTGAGAATCAAGCGTAGAAATAAAAAGAATATTTTATTTGGGCTATTAGTAATTTAACGCTATTGTATCTTGAACACCAGTAGTTGTTACCTGTATTTTAAACTACGTCTTTCTAATTTCTTGTTTCAATAATTAGGCTAGAAAAGTGATCCTCAGTGGATTATGTAATACTTGTTTGTCATAAAAGAACGATGTTTATCTTCAATTAATGTATAACATCATAATAATATCCTTCTACTATTCTTGGTTAAAACTAGCTTAAAATAACCACTGATCGATTGATAATTTTGTAATTTTTCTGAATGGTCTAATACTTCTTTCTTCCTTGAAGCAGCTGATAGCAATGAACTGTTACTCTATATTTATTAATAACGCTGAATTACAAATACTACTCGAATTATACTTTAATACATTCTTTAAAATATATTGTGGTGCACGATTTGAAATCATGTTTATATTTAATAACCAGATCTCCAATTAAAACTATATAATTTTAAGAATGACAGGAATAAAACGGAACGCTAATTTATCAACGAAGAGTAAATGTTGTCAAATCAAAATCGAATTTTACTCCGTTTTATAGAAAAATAAACGATTATAATAAATTAAAACTAATTTTAGATGTAAAAAATGTTGTGTGTGGTAATGATACACGATGTAATGCAATTGGTCAGGTTATTATGACGAAAGGGATGTTTATTTAATCACAAGTTTGAATCAAAATGAAAATTTTATTCTAATAACAAACTTTTAAACAATTCCAATACTTTTAACAGCAATACTTGCTGCAGAATTAGTTACGTACCTCAAAAACATTAATATATTCAAAAATGGATACAAGAACTATAGAGGAAGGTAATTAAGAGAGAATAGATGGTTTACTACGAATATCTAACTATAAACAACAAATATTGTGGGAGGTAACAGATAATTATAATAAAATATCGATAAATAAATATCTTTGTTTAACACTTGTACGAAGTTATCAAATGGCAGGTTATACAAACAAAACTAAATATAACGAAAACCTATACGAGAATCGTTAGGCAATCTTTTCAGAAGAAGTATCTAACTTAACCGATCAAATGCGTTATTTACCGCATTTTCCCTATCATATACACCTCATACACCGAGTCACTGCAAAATACTTCTCAATTTTTTATCAAGAACGTGATTTAAAGCACCATCTTCTTATTTTCATAAAATATAAAACAGTTTATCTTTCCAACTGATTAATAAACCAATGAGTTGTATTTTTATAATATTCGAATTTGTGGTTGATCCTAGCAGGTTAGAAGAATGGTATGAGGTAGTGAAAAGATAATTAAACACGTCTTTAATAAAGAAACAAAAGACTGAGATGATAAAAAACACTTATCTAAGCCATACTAATATGGATCTATGTTAAATATAGTTTAATTTGCTAAATAAATCTCATACTTCGTTTAAAAACAACTTTATTTCATTAAGTAAGCAAATTAAGACGGGTTATACTATTTACTAATCTTTATTGTTTTTTAACGGTCTACTCTGTTCATTCGTTTTTTATAACTGAGAAAGGAAGTCCAAATACAAACAAGTGCAGTGTAAAACAAATGGCAATACACATTGCCATT
>JH993941.1:0-13600 GCA_000316135.1 Trachipleistophora hominis | reverse complement strand
GTTTAACAGCATGTTTACCATAAAAACCAAGCCGCAAGCAACGTAGCTGGTGCTGGAAACGATTTATTAAACTTGTGTGAATGGCGCTGAATAGAACTCTTCACCCATCTTCACCATGATGACAATTCCGTCTTCACCACCACTAGCAAACGATCTACCATCCCTAGCAACATCCACCGTATTAATTGTTCCAAAATGTGTTGAATAGAATCCAACCCTTTCTTCTCTTACAATGTCGTAGAAATTCACGTCAAATTTCCTTTTACCTCTCGTCAAAGTGACATCACGAGCAGGAATACCTCCTACATTGACGAGTATGTTATTTTCTGGGAAAATAGAGGCAGAATTTACCGGTTCTGTTGATTGAAATGTTTTAATCTCTTTGAGTTTAGAATCAAAAATCTTAGTAGTTGCATCATTTGACGAGCTGACATAGTATTTGGCACAAGGACTCGGCTTGATCTCGTTTATCTTCGAATTGTGTATTTTACTATTTTGCACCGCTTCATTCTTCGCAAAGTCAAATTTTCTGAGGTTTCCCTCGGTGTCAGCAAAAATACAAAACTTATCTTTCAGAATAGACGATGTAATGATGAAATCAAGGTTTAAACTAAAGATTAGCGAGTTACTTCGCACATCATAGTAGTTAAACGCTGGCTTATTATTGTAGCTATCATCACAACAGATAAGCAAGTTATTATCGTTTATGTTCACACTCTTTACAGTGCTTTTAAATGACATAGATAATTGCTGCTTGCCTGTTGTTATATCCCATAATATTACGGACCGGTCACCACTGCCCGTTAATAAATTCTCTTCCGTTTGATCCATGCATGTTACTGCACCCTGGTGGCCGTCGTACGTCCCTTTCAGGTTGCCATCCGTGTCCCAGAGCGATATTTTGGAATCAAGTGAACATGCAAAGATAAGATCGCCGTCATAATTGTACTGCACGTGGGTGATCGGCCGTGAATGTAAAGTAAAATTTATTTGCGAACCGCTCGTCATAGGGGGTCTGCTGTGCAGAGATAAATTGAACGCGCCGGATCTTTCGAAGAATAGCAAAAATAGCTTTTTTTAAAATTATTACATAAAAAATTGTAATGTAATCACTCATGGCTAACAGCATTTCAATAAATTGGTTATATTTAAGATTAAAATTTATACAGGCGATAAAAATAGTGAAAAACAATAATAATATTTGTTGAGTAAAAGTTAATATTACTATGCTCGCGATTTTAAATAATAAAAGATTTTATAAGCACTAATTACATCATGTATTGATTGATTAATAGGATTTAATGAGCATAGTGATACAAGGGAAACATTTAAACTTCCAAAATAAAATAATTTAGTGAATTAAAATAAGTAAATCTTTTTGAACGAGTATCCATTTCGTATTTCCTAACCATTGCAAAGTAACAGTATTGTATTAGTGGATACTAAGGTTGATACAATGTCTATTCATGTATTGGCGCTTCAAATTGTTTTAAGAGTATGTTTATTTATCACCATTACACATTTCACTCCCAGTGCTTTAAGTTGAAGTGTGAATTATGAAGCTCAACAATATCCATTTTATAAAATTTCAGTAAATTTTTCCATAAAATAATATCAATCATCTCATAAACTAAGCTATTTTTTCATTAGTAAAATAAAACAATCACTTTGAATCACTTCAAACAGGGGAATTGGTTATTTGCAACAACTCGACTCCTTTACAAAACTGATTGAGCACCGTTTCTATTTCAAATATAATTTAAACTTTATTATTGTTGACTTTATCTCTTTTAAAACAGACAAGTCGTTCTGATCTTATATTTAATTTCTGGGTAAATGTTGAAATATTAATGGGTTGTGCAAGATTCTTTTCCTTGAAGTACTGATAAATAACACAAATAATACGCGAGTCTGTGAAAGAAGACTTAAGTAACAACTTTTAATTTTTTATTTTTCAGAAACTAGCTAATAATTTGTAAAAACCTTTATATCATGTTTAGTAATTGATGATAGCAAAACTAGTAGTCAACTCTTTCTATTGAATATAATAGAGTGTATTAACTAATCAACCTTGTTGTTATAATAATAATAAGTACAGAATAGACCAATAAAGATAATGATCATAATTCCAATAATTTTAGCCGCCTAAATTTCCGTTGAGATTCACAAAAAAACAAATTTCGAAAATTGTGGAGGTCATACGTTTATTTACTGTAATATACAATAGAAAAATGTATTTTTATAAGCTTTATTCATCCAAATGTCAGCATCCCGTTATTACGTGCATATTATCAATGTTGCTTTAAAACCAACAATATTTGGTGTTCTTTGATCAAATCCAAGATATTTGTCTTTGATAAATACGTTTTAGCAGAGAATGTGTATTGAATGCATCATCGGTTACTGAATACCGGTTCAATTTTAAGCAGCAGAGTGTTATAAAAGAAAATGGCACGATATGTTTTTTTATACGACAAATTGTAGTTTTTATAGGGCCATCGGATGTGATTTCATTTGTTTATAAGAGTTTAAATGTTTAGCTATTTATCCACATATCAAAAGTAAAACTACAATTATGATGGTAACAAAGTAAAGTTAGCGGTAACTCTTCAGAATTTTACTTTTAACATGATATAATAGCATATGTTATAACAGACATAGTAAGTAACTTTATGATTTATTTATAATATACTCATAAATCCTTTAAACACATACATCTGTTTTTCTTGATCTTTTCAGCTTTAAATTTCCTAAATCCTTTTTCAAAATGAAACATATCAACGCTTTTAAAGATCGATAGGCAAATTAAACATGCAGTTGTAAAGTATTGACTGATAGAACAAAAGCTAAATTAAAAATAATGACTTACTCTTTGAATGTTAAAACATATTTCACAAGAAATATGTTATAAAAGATGTTAAAAATATAAAATATAAGAAAAATAATTCTTACGGTAATCAACTCATCTCTATCAAAATGCGGCAAGGTGTTATTAAACAACAAAAAAAATACCAATATAAAAAAAGAGAAATAAAGCTCTCTTATGAAAGTATAAACAGCTGTTATAACTGAAAAAAGTACGTACAAACTAGTCGCATTGAAAACATAGACTCTCACTTTCAAAATATTGTACATATTTTCCTCCATGGCATAACGAGTGCATCGATAGCAAATATTCGTGTTTTGCAGAAGCCGATAATTCATTTTTATGTAGAGAATGCGTATCATAAAAAGAAGTATGTCTGCCATAATAGACATTCCTGAACAAATACTCTTATTTACAATGCTTATTAACAAATATAGATAGCAAAACATAAGGTTCATGGAATATGTACCACTGTTTGTGAGGATCATTTGCCAAGAAAAATAGCTTATGAACAACTCAGTCAGCAACATTCCTATAAACCTGATCTCAACGTGTTTGCAAAACTCAGCAGATGAAATATTATGGATGTATGTACCAATGGCTTGTATTGTTATAGAAATGAATGACATTATGGTCAATATAAACACGATTCTTTCTTTAACAATATTTTGGTTCATTTCCTCATTACCCGGCTTTCTTTATAATATCGAGAAAGCTGTCATGTATTTAATAGACAAATAAAAATCTGATCAACAAATTATATTACAATTTTTATTTGATGTATCTTAGATCGCAATATGTCATTATAATGGCAAGCTTAATGCAGCTGCATTTGTTAAGAACTAATTGCCAACTTTAATTATAAGTACTTCATTGATAGCGTCGTATTTAGTGTTTTCTTGCTATTTATATTTCATGATCATGTATTAGTTGCTTGTTTATCATGAAGTGACTTGTTTGATTAATTGCTTGCCCTTTATGAGCATACGAGGGCCAAGAAGTGCGCTGTCAAAATTTTTAGAGGAAGAAAATATCAAAGTGGATAAAACAAACAAAATAAAAGAGAATGATAAAAGAGCAAGCTCTGATAACGTTATTACAGTAGATGCTGGAAATAATGACAAGCGTGGTTTAACAATATGTGGGCGTTCGTTTAAAAACGAGAATAATACCACAAGGCAAAAAAGAATAAGATATAGCAGGCCTATTGAAATTGTCAATTTAAGACAAGAATTAACGCTGCGAACTGCAGTGTTGCAAAAAATACACGAAAATTTGGCTGTGTTTAAGCTAAATGATGAACAGATTGTTGAATACTCTAAGTTTCTCTACAAAAATAGAGCTTTAACACCAGAAATATTTGATTGCCTGGTTAATTACGCTAGTAAAAAACTTGTAGTGTATGACTGTTCCATGATAGAAAAATTCGATATTTGCAAAAATTTCGAACATTTAGAATTACATTATTGCGGACAAATGAAGAACGATGATATATCGCAAATACTTAGACATGCGGTTGGTCTGAAAGTACTAAAGTTAACGGGCGCGTTTTTGTTGGAGAAAATCAATTTGAGGCCGTATATAAATGGTGAGAGAAAAGAAAACATGAACAAACTCATAGAAATAGACGTTAGTCATTGCTCAAGGTTAAAAGATAATTTTATTGCACAGGTTAATCGGTACACTCGTATAGAAGCGCTGAACATCAGTTTCTGCTATGGTATAACTGAAAAATCTCGCTTGAAAATAAGTCCTAGAAGGATTGTTGCAGATGAGACCAGAATAAGTAGGAAATTCTTTAAAATGAAGGACTGTTCCCTTTTAGAAGAGCTTTCAATAGCAAACTGTCCTGTTTTGTTCTTTAAAGGTAAAAATCGTATAGACCTGTGCAAATTTACTCGGCTCAGAAAGCTGAACATTGAAGGAATATCTGAGATGGAACAAATTGGAATAGACACGTTAGAAGAGCTCAGAGCCGCCAATTGTTTTAATCTTTCTCTTCCATTACACAATGATAAATTAAGAATTTTAGATATTTCCAAAATAAACTATACCAGAGATATTTTAGCGAAATTGAATAGACTTAGTAGGCTCGAATATTTGAACATTAGTTTTAATGAGAATGTTGATGACGATTTGATCATAGAATATGTTACTACTTTAAAGAATATCAAGACCATCGTGGTTTTTGGTTGTTTTAAATTGACCAAAGAGCTGGGAAGATTAGCGTGGTTGATTAAAAATAACATAAAGATAATCGGCAATCATGCTGAAACAAAATATTTGTTAGAAAACTGAAAGGGTGGTTGTTCAACAGAGAACCTTGTATGTGATGACAATGGTTCATATCACCATGATAATTATCATTGAAAATTAGATTGTTGAATGTTTAGACAAAAAAATGCGTGTTGACAAGAATTATAGACAGTGGTAGTTTGTTTCCTGATGTATTTTACCCTTTTTTCTACGTTTTATACTAACACGTAGGATTGCGTTGAAATAATATTAAAGGCAAATTCTTTTTAAAAAATAAGTAATTATCATTCATATGTAGTGTTTTGTTAGCCCACCAAGGCATAAAAAATAGAATTGATTCGTTGCTTTCATACATTCTGTCACAACCAAATAGGTAAAATGTTCGTTTTTATGTACTTTTAAATTACTAAATTTTTATACTAACGTTGGAACATCAGTTTTTTTAAACCACCTTGTTAATTGTATTTTAAATAAAAATATTTCAGATATTCTTTTCTTAACAATTAAATAGATGATGTATGAATGACCGTACACATATCGATATACGTTTTATTTCTTTTCCGTTTCATGATTTATATTTTTATCAATCTGTTTAGGACCTCCCCATGGAACCTAAAAATCACGAAATTTGTAAACTTTCGAAAAACTATAAAATACCAAAAAAATGTACAAAAACAGACTACAAAACCTCCTCTGGTGTTTTATTACTTATAGGTGGGTGCGACCTTTATGTTGGAGCACCGTGTTATGTAAGTAAGGCAGCATATGCTACAGGCATCGACTTGTGTTACATATTGTGTGATGGATGTGCACTAATACCACTAAAAACGCTTTTACCGGAATGTATAATTCTGAGTTTTGATCAGTTTGAGCTTGAAAAACACACATTTATTCTGGAACGTGTTACCTGCTGTGTCTTAGGATCTGGACTAGGACGTTTGAACGAACGTGTGGAGGCAGTCATAAGCGAACTAATTGGACGAATTCGTGTTCCTTTGATAGTCGATGGGGATGGTCTTTATCTTTGGGATAAAATGAATTTTACGTATTTTGATACCGTAATTTTCACACCTAACAGGAACGAAAGCGAAAAATATTTAAAAAATGTTGATTTAAAGAAGGATATTGTACTGAAAAAAGGACCAGTTGATATTATAACGTATGTTGATTCTAAAATCACTATAAATAGTAATTCAGGGTTACGACGATGTGGTGGTATAGGGGATGTACTTTGTGGTGTGTTGGCATCATTGGTTAATGTATATGAAGATAAAATGCTGGCCTGTAAATACGCGTCATTAATTGTGCGAAAGGCGTCATATGCAGTTTATAAAAAAATGGGTCGATCTACAATGCCTACCAATATAATATCAGAGATATGTGCGATGAGATTATAGCCGATTCATAATAAAACGTTAGTATTAATATACGTTATAAAAAAGGTATTGATAAATATTTTACATACATTGTGTTAGGTTTTTATCATGTATCTAACATTATTTAGATATTTTTGATTGTATGGATTATATCATAACATTCTTATGTGTACGTTGTTTAAATTATAGAATAGATGTCAAAGATGGCATTTATATTCCATATGAAAACAATAATTAATATATTTTTATGCCATTTTTGCGTTCATTAGATATATCTTTGATATTTTAACGATTTAAAAACGCAGTCAATTCTTTAAAACAGAACAAAATATTTATCTCTACAGTGAATTTCAATGGTTTAAATAGTATTTTGGTTTAAACAGTCTATTCGAGAAATATTTATTTAAAAAATTTTAATCCCTTGTGAAATAAATCAGTAATTGATTAAATGCAAAGGACAACCACTTGATCGAAATATACGTGTTTTACAGCTGCCAATAAGTCGATAATAGAATTACATGATGATACAGTAAAGTAAAAAGTATAGTTAATGTGGCTAGATTCATATGTTGTGATTGCAAGATACAAATGACAATAATTATGATAAAGCGAGACAGTAAGGTGACAAATTACATGTTTGGTCGTCCCTAAGAGGAAATAAAACATTTTATAAAGCATATTTTCCGCGTCACTCGAGGTGGCATTGTCTAATGGTATGATGTCTGCTTCGGGTGCAGGAGGTTCCAGGTTCGAGTCCTGGTGCTACCCCATTTTTTTATGTATTTTTACCGAGTGGTGAAAAAAGAACATTGGGCATTTTAACATTAACACGAATATTTGACACGTAGTATTTTTATAATATTTCGATTTGCTGGCGAATAGCATTTAAAAAGTATTATATGCTATATACATAATTATTACCACTTTAGCCAATACCAAAACAATTACTTTTATATAGACTAATATTTTCTAAATAGCCAGGCGCAAATACCTTCATTTAAAAATCCATATTTGTAAGACAAAGGATGTTACAATTTTAATAAATACGATGATGTACTCATGAAAAGTTTTAATGCATCTTTGTTATAAATTTACGTAGGTGATTGTACGCCTCATGTACTTTTGATAGCAAATAGAAATCTATCACATTTATCAGATCGTTCTTCTTATTGAAATCCAACACACTCACAATCTTGTTACCTTGTTCTAATATTACACCATTTGTGACGTAAAAAAAAGCCCGGCACTTTAGAGAGATTAAGTAAATCGAATATTCTGACATTTTCAAAAGAGTCCAGCGACAAAGAGGCTATATTCACGGTATAGAGCAACTCGTAAATGTTCATGTCTTCATACGGGTTTATTTTGTAGTTCACAGACAATATCCAGTCATCGCTCAGTAATTCTCTATAGTTGTTTGTGTTTAGCTCCAAAAATTTATGTAATTTGTTATTTTTGGTTGTTATTTGGTTAACCTCCACCCGATACTCCTCGTTAAAATGTATAAATATGGTTATGATGCTGAGTATTATTGCTAAAAACATGTTTCTAAGAAATAGCCTTTCGTTAACCAACATGGGTTAGGACAAATAATAAAAGTAAAAGGGGACTGTCAAAGTTATGAATACTCCTGAGATTTGTTCGTCGAAATTATAAATAAAAGCGACAAATGGCACCCTACACCGTTGATCTCCCGTATTTATTTACTCTACCTAAGACGACTCGTAAATCAGTGTACGTTTTATAAAAATGGTTTCAAATAACGGTTTAATTGTATCATGAACTGAAAAAGCACCTATTAAGTAGATGTCCCGTACTCGGACAGTATAATAAGTTAAAACTCCTAACAATATATTGACACGTGGATTCATTTCAAGTAAATATCAAATTGACATCCCAAATTAATGTTAACTTGTTAATTGTTTGAGCAATTTTGAGTTCTCAAAATCGTTTTCAGCAAGCGAGACTTTTTACCCCCAAAAATGGCGGTAAAAAAATTTGATCCTACAAACTACATTGATTCTAGCGTGTCAGAAAGGTATATTTTAGCGTTTTTCTCGTTGCTAGGACTAGCTGCATTCTTCAGGTCTTATTTCTACACATATGCGCTCATACCTCTTGTTTGTATTTTGACCGTGGGACTAGAAAGAACTGAGCAGTGGATAGTAACCGGTTTTGCATGTTTATATACGTGTTTAGTGGTTAAAAATTTGTTTTATAAGTAGGCAGAATAATAAAAGCTTTGTGGCGTATTTATAGGTTCGGGTATCATCATTGTTATATCTTGTTTGCTTCATATTGGAAGTAATTAGTTTTTAAGCTTACAGAGTAAGAACGTTTGTGTTCACAGACATTTATTCTATCCGAATTTCCTTTTTAATAACTAATCATCGCCATCTACGGGCCTTTAGTCGTATATGAATGATAATATTTTAACTATAAAGTCTCGATAATTTATTTTCACGTTATTTTACAGTTGTTCGTTCACTATTTTTATCTTTCCATTATAACTTTTACACGTCTAGCATCCATCACAATGGATACGAATAATGAACATACTTATTACCGTCAAACACGAAATTAACTATTGATGTTGAGCACAAATTTTGATAGAAATTTCATACTTCTATATCTCACATTTCACTGTATATCTAACAACTGGTGGAACCAATGCCCATTAATAATATATGACTTAAAACACTGAACAAAATTGAGTTAGACCTTTATTATTTCAAAATATGTTCTTAACTAGCTTTGAATTCTAGATCGGATGTAATAATACACATTAAAATGGAAAATAATCCAATTTTTTTAATATAAAACACAATCATCTAAGCACTAAACAGAATATAATGCAAAGCCAGACATATTTGATAAATTATTATGTAAAACATTCCTTTACCTGGTGGTTGCTTGTGAGATATACACTCACCAAACGACTTTACAATTCACAAAATAATACGTTCATAAATATAAGCAGAAATTCAAAATAATCACATACAGCGACCAATTTCTTTCGTATATATAATAACTTAAAACCAGTTAATATCTTCTTAATATTTCCAAAAATTAGCACAACACATATGAAAAAGTTTCTCTGAATTTCGATGAAAAACAAGACATTTTCATTGATGCTCCGGCGTAAAGACGCAAACAACTTTTTGATTTTATAAATATCGTTATTTTTTGCATGCTATATATTTCATGCCATTATTAAACCTTTTTGATGTGATAGGCATTTAAACAGTTCCAAGAATTTATTTGGTTTATCCTAAATTGAATTTCAAAGCTTAACAATAGCCTTTTCGATTTATAATTCTATTATTGATACAAATATACATTTATTACGAGAAAAGATGCGTATAATAGAAAAAGTAGCTAAAGTCAGAAATTTTGGGTTGAAAATCATATTATAGTGTAATATGTCTCTTCTTTAAGACAAAGGGTTTTTAAAGGAACTTTGTACCAGGGGAGGGCAATATGAACCAGAGATTTCACTCTATGGCAACCAAGAGAGTAGACGAAAAAATTTTAATCGTATGTGATGCATCATGGCCATGTGAAAGCATAGTAAATACATTTAATTTGATGAAGAATTTATTTCTCCATCATGGCAATATTATACTATTGTAAAATGAATTTGGTCATTTAATGAAGCATCACTTCAAGTATTTTTTGATCAAGCGGTTAAATTAATATTTTCGAATAATTTAATCGCAATATATGGAAACTTACTTATTTTTCTTGCTTTTTTGAGTGTTGATTTAATTAAATTTTTATTTATCCACGTCACACAAACACATATGGCGCAATGGTTCATACTGTAGCTTCAACACTTTTGGGTTTTGTATCATTTCAATTATTCCTACTAAAAGTATCATCAGGATGATTAACTATTTTTTTTTGAACATTAGATATCAACGATGTAAATTGACATAGCGTCAAGCTAAGTCTATGATTACATTGTATTAAGCCATCATACGTGAACAAAAAAGCTTCAAGGCTTTGCAGAAGTTTATTAAACAACGTACTTATGGCTCGATAAATGTGCACTGTCACTGTAAACTGTTCTAATCGACCAGTGATCAAACACCAATCACTTAATGCATCCAAAAAATACGACATATTATGATACATGAAACTGTGACTGGTCTTAGAAAACCTATGGACTAGTAAGACATCCAGCTTCTTCCTACAAGTTTTTATTAAAAACAAAAACTCATTGTTCAAAGTAAACAATTCGGACGGTGAAACCATATAACGACTGTATCGCCTAATAAAATCATTATTTTTCCTTTCTAGTAACCCTTTAGATATTCTTTTAAAATCTATCAGATACTTTGCAAACGCCTTATACGTTTCATTTAATCTTCGGTTTGCCTCAAGTATCATATTTATATCTATTTCAAGGGTGTCAATTATGTTATTGAACTGCCAAATTGTAGAACTATCACATAAATTTTCTTCTAACAAACTACCTGTAAAAAGCTTGAAAAGTTCAATTTTTAGAATTGTTAGCCAATTAATCAACTGTTGCCCGTTGAAATACCAATGCCATCTATTCGATTTTCTAAAATACGTATATATTATTGTGGAATGGTCGAATTTATGATATTGAAAATTGCTAATAGCGAAAACCAATTTATCAATCTTCTTTTTACACATTTCATAAACTATTTCATAATTTATAGGTTGTATATTTTCAATTTCATAAGTACTCCTAGCTACACTGGTATACGTCTTGTTTTTGATGTAAATTTTTGCTTTACATGCATCTAAAGACCGTTTTACATTGTTATTAAATGAAAGTGGTAACAGCCTTTTCACGTTTGTAGTTTTTCTTCCTTTATCGTCGATAGAACCAGTGCTTGATGATGGTAAAATTGGAGGTGTGGTTTCTTGAACAGAATATTTTATTTCCTTCACCATTATTCTCTTTCCTAATTTTTTATCCGGATTCGCAGGAAGTGTTTGGGTATATATGTTAGATGCCAAAGAATAACGCGCTTTTTTTTCACCACTTTTTTTCAATAAGCTCTTCGATTCTGTACTCGAATTTATGTTTTCACAAGGAGCCGCCTCATTACTTTTAATTTTTAAACTATTGATTTTGTCTAACAAACATCGTTTACATTTGCATTTAACTTGTTTATCTTCGCTGGCATGTTCTTTCCAGTCCATGTTTGAAACAGCACTTGGTTTTGTAGTGTTTGCTGTACTTATTAAGTGTTCATTATCATGAAGTGCACTGTGTGTATTCGTAGCATCATCAGTTAAATTTTCTTGTTTTCTTCCCGAATCCTTTGAGTTATAACAAGGTGCTTTTGGTATCTTGAAAAAACCGCAAGTTTCTTGTTTTATTTTCTCCAACGAATCTATG
Source organism: Trachipleistophora hominis (assembly GCA_000316135.1). Taxonomy (NCBI): domain Eukaryota; kingdom Fungi; phylum Microsporidia; family Pleistophoridae; genus Trachipleistophora; species Trachipleistophora hominis. The sequence continues at coordinate 1,722 of JH993941.1, read as the reverse complement.
GTCATGTGCCTGGGATTATAATCATCCATTTGGACTTCCAGTAAATTTGAATCATACATATCCTCGTCACTAAACTGAGAACAAATTGCAAAAACAAATTCTAAAACCATCATTGATATCGTTTGTAACATATTTTTTTTTAATTTATATAACTCGTCAAGTATGGTATATAACTAAATCACAATGGTAAATTGTCAATTCGTAGATTTTCAATAAAAAATGCTATCGTTTGAATTAAATAAGCTACATTCAATGTATAAAAATACAGCTCAAGAAAACCAAAGAAATTTTTCTAGACGGCTAAGAATTACAACAGAAAAAATATATTGCCGAAGTTCATTTTATTAAAAATGAATGTTGGCGAGAAATCGTCACGAAATTCTTAGCCAATTAGCGAAAATAAACTGTCCAAACGTTCAAGAAAAGAAAAATCTCGTATTAAAAAAGGATAAAAAGTTGCGAATTTAAATCCACTTAAATTTTTTGAGACACGCTTTAATCGTTCTCTATCAACACAATATAACACTTCGTACATTTTTGTCAAAAATTAATTTTTAAGTTTTACCAAAAAGCGTAAAATGCTAAAGAGCAGTTGCAAAAAACGAGACGCAATTGAATCAAGTCAGAACATTTGACAAGCCGGTCGTAACAAAAGAAATTTTAAAATAAACGAGCTCGGTTTTATTCTAATTTGAGATTTTTCTTGTCACGAAAAGAAACTTCTATAGCTAATATTTAATATGCTAAATCTGTCTAATAAAGCATTTTGAAGAAAAAATTAGTACAAAAATTTAGTTATCGATGCCATCATATGGTAATATATAATAACAAATATTAATGTTAAATTTAGAATGTAATATTTTATACATTGAGTATTCCCTATAATTACACTTTGTGAATAAGTGTCATTTAATAAGCTCTGCAAATATAGAAAACTTTAGAAAACAAACATGATGCTTCATTCGTTTATGAAACTTTGATTTTAATTCTGTGTTACATTAACGTATTTGTTGAGCCGATACACATTGCAACATGAGGAATATTTATTTTTGTGATTGAATAAGGGAAATTAATCTAGAACAAATATTGTCCTCTCCCTTTTAGACACATCCGATATGTCTATTTTCAGATGTGCTTGTTAGCTACGTGGTCTGTTCTAGTCCTTTCAATTACAAATGCTTCTAGTCACTGCTTTGTTCTTTTATATTGGCTTCTAATTCGTACTTGAGATCCGTATAGAATATTTTTGTGTGGTTAGTCCCGTGCTCACGCTAAATAGAGGGATTTCTTTGTGCAGTAATTCGAATAGCGCACATCCAATCGCTTGATGGAAATATTTGTTGTACGTATTAATATCTGAAAGTATCGCAGTGTTCCACATGCTATGGTTGAAACTACAAATCTTTTTCATCCTCTTCACGATTTTATATCGCTAAATCATTCAATCGCGCTTTGTGTTTCTGGATAGTTAGGAGATCTATGAAAGAGACGGATTTGGATCCAAGGTCCTTTACAAAGTTGCCGCAATGAGACAAGAAATTCGGGAACAGATATAGATAACAAAATTTGAGCAGAAGCAGAAATTTACATGTTTCATGAACCCTCTCGGTAATGAACCGAATCGTGTATTCGAGGATTGTTAGTTCGTCTTTGAAAAAAGCGGCGTTTCTTTTTGTTTAGGCACAAGCTGACGTTTTTTATTTTAACAAGCATTGTTTTAAA
>JH993939.1:0-10776 GCA_000316135.1 Trachipleistophora hominis | reverse complement strand
AATGTTAACGGCTCTGTCAATACAAAAATGTGTTTAATACACGTTCTATACGAATATCTTAAACCTAAGAGTGTTGTACAAGGTTGTTAGAAAATGTTCGTTATTTAGATTAAATTTTATGGTTTGGTATATGAACATGTTATAAGAAGATTTTTCATGTTTTGGAGTAACATAAGAAGCACATAATACTCATAGAACACGTCATTTACAGGAAAAATTATGTTAATAAACAATTAATCGTCTTTATTTGTGTTGTGCAACAGAATGGTAATGTATAATTGATAATATACCAATTTTAATTATTAAAACAACATGAATTAACCTTTAATAACGTATATTGCATTATTATGCAGAGGATATGGCAATTATAACCGGTGGAAATAACATAATATGCATTGAATAATTGTGACTTATTTGTATACACGGGAATTGCTTACCTAATATCTGCATTATACTTAGTTTGTAATTGTTCAAAATTTTTAACTTCTTCTATGTTTCTATGAAAGATCTTTTATCAGAAGAACAAATGGTTGGTTGATAAAATGCAATAGCTCGCAGATTTACTACAAAGTAACAATATAAAATCCTTTTATTGTACATCAATTTATAATAACATGGTACCAATTTATACGAAAAAAGAATCTTTAGTATTACAAACTGGTTAAAATTGATCTTTTGATAATATGAGTTTGGAATTTAGTTCTTGTTGTGGTTTTAATTTTTGATTAGAATGCGACTTTCTTAAAAATACTTTAAACGTATGCTGTACCATGGTGTAAATTTTTGTTTAAATTAATTGTAATCGATTATTATTAATCAAAACGCGTGATATATCATTTCATAATATTTGTTACAACAATTTGTCTATCGATTGAGATAATTGTTGTCTCAGAATTGATTTAACTTAAACAATACATTTGGTCCTTTTTTGTTGTCCAAAACATGTTTATAAAATGTTATACTATGTAATAACTGTGGTTGCTTGATAAAATTGGTATTTGCATTTAATATATGCTACCATTTCCTGTTGTTTCGTACTTTCCCAACAGGTTGATAAAAATGGCTTGTAATCATAATTGGTCATGAACCGAAGGCTTTGATTATAGCCAGTATCTTCTTTCTGAAAGTACGCTTAATTATCACCACTAGACCTTCACCCAACTCAGCACACTCTTCATCATGGTCAGTATCAACTGAACAGAAAATGCTTGTACGATAAAATATGTAAAACAGTGGTTAAAGCAGATTATGATTTGTGTGTAAATGGTGAAAGTATATAAAGATTTTGTAGTGAAGTAAGGAGAAACCGAAGTAGTAAATAAATTATATTTAATCTAAAAAACAAAAAAAAGTAGATTAAGATTATAATTTATATCTATGTGTATGCAAAGCAGGAGGAATAATAAAAGAAGGTTTCGTTTTAAAAAGATTATAATTTGTACTTTTTCTAGGAATCGCTATTCGCTTTTTTCATTTTTAAAAAGTGTTTTGTAATTCCCATCGCTCATCCGATCAAATATACAGCATCGTTGATTAACGATATAGAAAGGATTGCCGTAAATTGAAAAAAACGTTCATTTTAATTTTCATCACGCTTAAGCTCGTCCAAAATTTTTACTCTGCTTGATAGAAAAGATAATTTATTTTCATAATCTACTAATCATCCAGCAACTTTGGTAGATTAATTAAATAAAGAAGTTAACGTTACATTTAATTTTTACTGTTTTCATCGATTAGACTAATCATAAAATGCAGCTATTTAATATAAAAAGTTGCAGACTTCGAAGTCAGCATGGCCGAGTGGTTAAGGCGATAGATTCGAAATCTATTGGGCTCGTTCCCGCGCAGGTTCAAATCCTGCTGCTGACGGTGTCTTTTGGTTTTTTATTTATTTTCGCTATTAATAGTGTAGTTTCAAGTTTCTTAGTCTTATATAAAAACGCCTCATTTTTGCGCCGCACATCTTTACATTTTCAAAATTCAAATTTTACCTTTAACCAGTGTATTTATGGTAAAGAATACCAAAACGGTAAAAGTTGGCACTTTACATTCAGCTTAGCTACAATGGTGCTATCACAGCACATAAACCATTAGTACTCTAATATACAACCAAACACCGTTCAGCAACCAAACATTCGTTTACTCACTCTAAAACACGCGTTTCCGATTCCACACACATTTTTATTTGTTTCGTTGTTCATACCCTTAAAAATGTACTTCTTCATTTCACTGCCGGTAGATAGCCGCACATCCGCAATCAACTTGCTTACACACCTCAAGAAGCACCGTCTGGACGTGTTCAAGTTGAATGTGCCGATCAACCACTGGTCATCTTTCGGATCAATGATCGAACTTACCGAGCAGCTGGACGGCCTATGCCGGCAAGTACTCGACCTGTTCAACAAGCTTTTAACGGTCGACCGCGATTTCGTAAAAAGTCCGTCGTTCGTTAAGAATGTCGATCTGAACAACAAGATTGAGCGTTTCGTATGGCCGGGCGATAAATATCCACGCGCTGCGCTTAATGACATGTTTGAGACGTTTGTGGACGAACTCGCGCTTATCAGAAAAAACTTTGAGCTCAGGAGTGCAAATTACGAGCGTAGCAAACGAAAAATGGAGGACATAAGAAGAAGGAAGAATGGAACGCTGAGAGAGGTGGATCTTGCGAACCTTGTGACGCAGAATGATGATTTTGAGTTTCTTGAATACTTTTACGTGCTGATTGATCGGAACGAACGGCTTGAGAACGTGGATGTTGAGGACCTTATCTGTGTGAAAGAGATTGCGGGTGATGAGGAGCAGCGCCTGGTGCAGTGCCTTGGGTTGAGAAGCAAGCGCGAGCACATTGAAAAGCAGCTTGCGGCCAAAAAGTACATTGTAAAGCGCTTTGAGAGCACCAACGAGGACGTAGACCGCATCGCAATAGATTTTAGTGTCGTTGAGAAAGGATACTTTACGTTCATAGACACATATCTGCTAGAGACCTTTGATCTGCTGCTTTGTGTAAAACTTACTAAGCTGTACGTCGATAGCGTGCTGCAGTACGGCCTGCCCAATTCGTACATTTTTCTCGGGTCCAAAGACAAGAGCATGGACAATGTAGTGAGAAGATGGATAAAGGCGCTTAAGAATTTTGATTTTGGGAATAGGGTTGTTGATTATAAAGCATTTGATGAGCGTGTGGCATATAACTCTGTTGAAGAGGTGCTCGTTGATGGTAACCAGTAACATTTATGGTGCGACCGTTTTTAATAAAGAGATACGAATATATGTGCACGTGTAGGCACTTCTTTCTTGATATGTTACGGGTAGGGCGCGGTATCGCTATTTGGTGTGTGTTAGAGCCTTCAGCACAGCGCATTTGTTAAACTTTCTTATTCACACGGGATGGTTTAAAGACTGACACGGGAAGTAAAACGCACTGTAAAGCAAAGCGTAGCAGTAAAAATGATCCCACGAAAAGTTAAATGAATTATTGAATGGATGTGATTAACTCATAGGAATAGGGTCGTGTTGCAGGATCATAAGTGCGCGTATTTGAAGAAAAATACAGGTACGAGTGTAAAAACAGTAACCACAACACTTGTATTGCACATTTATGCTATAGTCAACCACAAATGCCTTGTTAGTGTTGTTTTAAGAGGCCACTTTATTTAATCTTGATCTGGGGAGAGGTTAATTTTAATATTAAGTGGCTAAATTATTCCGTTTATGAAGCTTTAATTTAAATTAGCATGCATTTGATGCGACCCATACTTCTTTGTTCTTAATTTCATTTTAAGTTGGCCATTTTTACATTATTCATACGTCTAAATAACGTAACAAATATATTCCCAGCCAATAATAGCGTTTCTCTAAATATTAACCCTATGTTTTTGAATGAACACCAAAACATGGGAATTAAACAAGAACTTAAAGATCCTCGTTCCAATGCAAAAGTGAGGAATAAAATTTTTACATTTCATAAACGACTAATCAACTTGTGAGTTGTCTTTTTATTATTATGACTAGCTACGCTATTCCGTTTATAAAACGAAAGGTTAAAATTAATGTAGCTTTGGTTCATGTATTCGCTAACTATCCTAAATTTGATCATTTTTATTCATTTCTTGCTGACCAATAGTTTTCAGCAGAAATTACAAAGTGAATTTTATGTTGAGATCAACAATTAATATAAACATTGATTTTAAATAGCTGCTGAGTATGCTTGAGAACCTGTGAATACAATAAAAACATATAACCTATCAATAGTAACAAAAAAGCGAAATAATAATTGTGATTTTTTTTCCGAATTGATCAATCAGCTTGCAAGTTGCCTTTTTATTAGTATTGATGGCGATGAATGCTGCTTTCACATTGATTTAGATAATTACTTTGTTATTCACATCAACAAAAAGATCTTTGTGGTTCAAGCGGTTCATTGTTTCACTAATATTAACTCCTGTACGTTTATTTAAAACGATTTAAACAAAACATTCTTGCATGTTAACACTAGACCTGCACTAAAAAATAGAACGATTAAATTCGGCTGTTGTAAATTGCTTGGTTATACGTAAAAGGTAAAATTATTGCATATACCTTGCTAATCTGCGAAATTATCAATTTGTATATTTTGGGGTGTTTCGCAAATTAATTTATGTTTTTGTGTTTATTTGATTAATACAACATCTTTAGCTCATCTATTTGATTTAGATTTAAGATGATCGTGAAATACAAAAAACTTTAGTTAAATTCACAGTGTACATCAAAAATATCCACTGCATGTGCTGACATAGCTAATTTTCAACCATGGACGAGAGTGCGAGTGCAATGCTGGTCATCGTAAAAAAACCAGCAAAAACGGCAGCAATCTTTCTTTGATCACGTTTCCTGAGTAAAGTGTGGCTTTCGAATTCAGAATTGAGCATTTCGATGAATCCGATATAAAAAAATGATCCGCAAGCTACTCCGTTGAGCAGCTCGGCAGTTTGTGAGGGAAATCGTGCACTGCTCATCATAATCATCCCAAGAACCGTGCCAAGTGGTGTGAGGACAGAGTAAAACACAAGTAGAAGTATCGTCTCGAGTTGCGAAAAACCGCTAGTATGCATTGTTACACTCACAACAAATGCTTCTATCCATTTGTGTCCCAGTAATCCAATAGCATACCACACTAGGCTGGTGCCCGTCTTAACACTGGTTCCTAGGCCTTCCATAAAGCTGTGAACACTCAGTGCACAGATAAATACGAGTGCCTGCAACCTGTTATTCAGTTTTGTGAAGGTGTTTCCGTGCGACTCACGGTATTGCAGGTATAACTTATCGATCGAGAACAGTATGAGAAAGGATATGCCTGCACTAAACGGCGCGATAAAACAGTTTTCGCGCGTATAAACATCAGGAAAGATGTGAAAGATAATTGTGCTCAGTAATACACCGCCCGAGAAGCATTTTGAGTACAGCGACAGTTTTGTGTTTTTGAACAAGGCGTATGAAAATGAGAACAGCAACGTGAACACGAACACGAATGCCGACAACAACAACAAAGCTGTATTACATACCATGCGTATGCTCCACGTGCTTTTGTCAGTTTTATAGCACTTTCCTCCTTTTAGGCTATGTCAAACGCGCGGTAGTGTTGTATCTGTGATCAAAATGCACTTTTTATTCGTAGATGAACAGCTGTTCATTAGTCCATCAGTGAAAAGATTAAAAAAGTAAAAAATGAAAAAGGAGTGCTGAAGAACGGCCAATTCTAAAGTTGATAAACATTTCATAAAAATAGGGCGGTTATTTCTACTTGTGCATCATTTTCTCATCGCAGTCTAGGAATACAAGAACGGAGCAACACATATCTTTTATAACAGCCCGGTGTTACGGGCGAATGATTTATTTTACATAAAAAGACGGTATAATACACGAACATCGCGTCAACGGTACAAAATGAGCATTGCACATCATTTTATGTGAAAAGTCAAACGACAATCACACAGGTTATGTTGATGACATTTACAGAACAATTGCAAAGATCATGCACTACACGTAGGTTACATTTATATTAACTACCGCTTTCACAATTACATACTATGTTAATTTAATAGTTGTAGACATAGAAGGTCAATATTGGAATTAAAACACGTTCTCAATAATTACAATTAAAATAGAAAGAAACATCCGTTTATGGCCCAATACAAGTAGAATGTGATGTTATTAGTTAAGGAAAACCATAATATGGCACTTTTTAGTTATAGCGAGCGTCTATATATGTGATGATGTGGAAGAATGTAAATAAAGATGCTTTTGTGTGAAAAATTATTTATTACTGGTTGTAAGACATTTAATTCAATAAAAATTATAATTAAAGGTTGGTCCTTTAAAAAGAGACGTTTGGTTTAGAATATGGTGCCTGTGTGCGTGTTTATGTTGTATTCATGACAGCAAAAGATACGCTGGACAAATAAATACGCAAGATTTATTCCAATAATCATAAAAAATACAAAAATGAGCTAAAAGAAGGATAGCGTGGTAGTCGTAACAAACCTACAATTATGTCTCGTATTTGTAATATTAACGTGTTTTATATATTTGCTACCGTAAAATAACGTTGTATTTCTTCTCTCGGTGTATTTATGACATTTAACGCTCAGTGTTTATACAGAACGACGATAATAATGACACCGAGTGCATTTTAACAGCGATAAGCTGTGTTTAATTAGGAATTATGGTGAAGAACGTTTCTTTATGAGATAAAACTGTTAGATCATTGTTTTATTAAAAAGGAGTTCGTCTTAAATCTAATTTGATAAATCCAGACATAACAATTTAAACTATTTTCTGCAAAATCAACTAACGATAGTAAATCTATAGATTTAATCATTAACTGCAATTAATAACTGCCCAACACTCTTACAAGGCATGCTATCTGTATCTTTTCAGAACATCCCACAGCTATACGATGCTCGATTTGAGCCAGCTCTTCGTAAATATCGTAATTCACAAATTTCTTTGATTCTCTAATATAACCCGTAAGTCTACGAAAAAACGTCATAAAATCGAGTTCCTCTAATTTCTCTAGTATCATCATTTTTGCCTCCACATATTTTTTTGCACGCGAGAGTTCAAAAACCTTCTCAAAGTCTAATTCAGGTAGAATCATGTTGGCCGTAATTTTGCCTTTGAACTGAGAGAGTCCGTCCAACGTATTAATGAGTGTGCGCATGTCACCTTCGGATTCTTGAACAAGCATATCGATGCACTTGTCATCGATCGGTATGTTTTCCATTTCGGCGATGCTTTTAACACGCTCTTTAATCAGACCTGAACTCACAGGTGAGAAACGAAATTTAGAACATCGTGATTGTATTGCAGGTATGATCTTATGTGCGTAATTAGCAATTAAACAGAATCGCACGTTGCCGCTGTAGTCTTCAATTACACGGCGCAGCGCGTTTTGCGCATCTCTTGACATAGAATCTGCCTCGTCCAATATCACCAATTTCTTCTTGTTCTGAAACGAGCGACACATAGCAAAGCTTTTGATCTGTTCGCGTACTACGTTTATACCGCGATCATCGCTGGCATTCAGTTCGAGCACATTGCACATGATAGTGTGTTTGTACAGGAATTTTGCTATAGCACGTATTGATGTAGTCTTTCCTGTACCGGGCGGACCGTACAAAAGGATATGTGGCAAGTTATCGTGTTCTTGTAGGCTTTTTAATGCAGAAATTACAAGTTCGTTACCCAATACTTCGTCTAGTGTGGACGGTCGATATTTTTCGACAAGCGGTTGAATTGTCATTAAGGGGCCCAGGTTGGATGAGTAAAATATTTTATTGGCGAAAAAGGTGAATTGGTAACGCATTAAGCCAATTTTCGTATCTACCTAAGCTTTTATTATGATGTTATTGAATAATTGCATATGAGCAACCTTTTTCTGTAGTCGAGTCACGTTTACAATTACCGGGTGGAATTATGGCGGCAAAAAAAATCGAGGCTTGTGGGGGAATCGAACCCCCTCCATCGCTTTACGAGAGCGACGTTCTACCGTTAAACTAACAAGCCTTGACACCACCAAATTTTTTAATATACATAACAATCATATATCATATTGTTTTCAGTGTTTCATTTAAAGTTGCTAACCACGACATGTGTCTCTTTTGTTATAGTGCGCTTATTTATGTTGTATCACATTAATATTAACGCTCATAAATTTTTTTTATTTTCCATACGAGTTGCCCCTACTATGGCCTACAAAGCAGCGATTCAGTTACCGCCAGAGTTGACACGAAAGGATATCCCTAAAAATTTAAGGAACAATGAAATATTCAGTTGTAAAAATAAAACATACATATGTGTAGAAATGCCAATTAAAGACCTGTACTGTTGCGGCATTGAGAACGAGACAACGACACAGCTACCTACTGAAGTACATTCATTTTTTTGGATCAGAGAAGCATAGTAAATATATTAAGCATTCTTTTGCCTCAGTGTCATTTTTATACGGCTTTTCCCGTGCATCAACTTGATAGATGATTCGTTGGTCAATGTTCAATACTATATCAGTTTAATTGTTTTTTTAATTCATTGTAGAACATTAGCCGTATCTTGTTTGGATGATATCATAAGAAGAAAACGTTAAATCAAACTAAATAGTGTTTCCTGCTTATTTAGAAAAAAAAATTGATTATACGCTAAATTTTTTTGAATTTCTAAACATAATAAACTGATTTTTGTGAACTTGTAATATTTAGATGCCTTTTCTTTGTGATGACCGAGTACCGTTACAGTTATTTGACTTCCATAAACCAGAATTGCTGTGCTGGCACGCAATAATGCATCATTTAAACAGAGTATTAGACTAAACTTTTATTAACCTCGTACTTCATAATCTTGAGCCTCAACCATATAACTCACCCATGCCTCCTTTTTCACGTTATCGCTGTCCCTTACATCCTTAATTATCAGCTCCGACAATGAAAAGAACTTAGAGGTAAAACTTATCTGAATTGGCCCTAGTTTCTCGTTGTCACTCATCAACAGATCAAAGTCGTATTTGATCTCAGCCTCTTTAAATTGTTCATTTTTAATGATCCATTCGATATGCTCGTCCATAATCTTAATGTGGCCTATATCCGAATCTGCAACTGTATTATACGCTTTCTTACTGATAGGAAACTTTATCGTTATGCTTGACCTGTCGCTTAGACAGCTCCTAAGCACATAGTGATTTTTTTCATTTTTTATGAGTGTAAGCGGCATTTGCACCGGATTAAACGTGTATGTACTTATTACCTTGGGTTTGTCTATTACCGAAAATTTTTTCGACGCTGTATCTCATTTCTATTTCAGTCTTCGGAATTGAGTACTGGATGTAAAGTTGAGTGTTTGTAATAAACTGTGGGCAGCATGTTATTCTTCCCTGCGCATACAGACACAGGACTGTGCCATTATCTTGTAAAATTGCACGGATCTTTTCTTCCACGTCGAATTTCACACGCTCTTTCTTAAAAACTTGATACTTATCACTTTTTGGTTTGCAATCTTCGTCCAACACGTATCCATTGAAAAATTTGTTGTCCATATACGTGAAAAACCTATAATAATCATTGAGATAATCTACCCGTATTTTATCCAATACGCTTAGCATGACGGGCACCTCTAGTTCTTTTGAATGTCCTACCAAGATATGATCCTGCTTTTCTAAATAAGCAATTTCTCTTGATCTAGCTTTCATCAGACCTTGAACATTCAGATTTGGATTGCCGTATAGTAACGTAAAGTCTTTGTCGAAAACACTAATTGTCATCATTTTTGTTTATATTTGAGTAACAATGTATATAAAACAATTCTAATCAACTTTTATTTACCACGTTCATGATGAAAAAGTAAAACAATCAAAATTTGTAAGAATAAACAATTTCAATTCCATATAAACTATGTTTATTGGTTCAGAGATGTTTAATTAACACTGATGTGCAGATTAAAAATTATATTTGGATTATTATTGTCACCAAAGAATAATTATTTAACATGCCTGGTTAACTTACGCTCATATTTATTCATTTTTCAACAATTTATTCTATATATAGTAACACAGACTTAGTTTTGTTATATATGGATTTAGAATAATGTGTGTAATTGAATACCGTGTTATTTCGCTGTTCTGGTCATGATAAGCCTACTAATAATTTTACTATTGAATTAATCAGTTATACTTCTCTAATAAAATAAACATATACGGTCATGTTTATTTGTTTACATTCTCAGAACGTGTCTATGAACTGAAAAGCAAAGATCTGAGATAAAAAATAATAATTTAACCAAAGCAAAATTTAATTTAAATAAAATTCATCAATACAGAACGTGCTACTTAAGTTATCCTTTAATACCAATCCAATATGATTCTATTTTTAGTAATTAACGTGTTCTTTTCCTGGAAACAAAAAATCAATTTTTATATTGAAATGCTAGCTGCATTACTCCATTTTAAAAAAAGAAGATTTATTCAATGGATATTCGATAAGATTGGTTTTTTAGCTCTTAAATTAGACCTATGTCTGTCATTTTCACATTGTTCACAATTCTCAATAGGAATAGGGAAGTTAATTTTCTTCTGGTGGTAACAATTTACCTAAATAATGTCAATTGTAAATGACTACTGAATGAATTTCCTAAGATGAAAATTGCATAAGAACATATAATTTTTTATTTATCACAGAAACGCCAAATAATATTTTTCAATTTTTTCGCCGAATTGATCAATCAGCTTGCCATTTGCCTTGTTATTATTAC
>JH993937.1:2280-21150 GCA_000316135.1 Trachipleistophora hominis | reverse complement strand
AACAATTCTATCATTACCATTTTTCGAAAAATGAGTGCGCAAGTCCTTTATATATTCACGGTTTGTATTACAAATTTACTCTTTATTTTTTAAAAAGAGTTACAAACTAATTTTCGAAATCTTCAACAATAGAGATAGGTAATTGCTTCTCTTACTTTCCAATTTCAAGTGTTAGTTACGCATTACCATACTTATCCTCTCAACGCGGTAATACATGATATTTTGTATTGCCGGCTTTAATTATGAAATAATTGGTTACTAAAGTACAAAAATGTCAGCTATGTTTTATTCCTGCAGCATGCTGGGTAAAACAGAATTTTTTGATTCGATCCATCAACTTTTCATCACACCTCGTTTGGTAATCTATTTGATACAGAATCGGTACTTTCTCATCCATAAACAGTGAAAGATGCTGTGTGAACTCGGCAATTTCGGAATCTGTGAGCCAAACATTATGGTTATCCTTTTTCATCATCTCACTAATTTTCATATACAGTGATTTTGAAATAGGAATGTCAATCTTTCTATACACACAAGCTTTTAAGGTTGCCATGTTTTTGGTAACACCTGTCTTATCGAATTTACAACTAAATTTTATTATATTATTGCTTCACACTTCACCTATAACATCTAGTGGACTCTTAAGCGTATTGTATCGTTCGACTTCGAAACATTTAAACCATTCTCGAAACGCATCAAATATATTTATTATCAAACTCATCAATGGTAAACCTTCTAAACCGTCACAAACTAAGATATCTTGCTTGTCCTCTAGTGTGGTGCTTGCAAAACATGGAATTTATTTGATTGTATTTCCTGAAATTTTCATGGGAGAATGCTTCGTTTTTGTTTTTATAGGTTTTTCTTTATATACACCAAAATCAATTTTTTGATAATACTTAATCGATTTTTAATACAATGTATACTCTTTATTTTAAACTATACATTTAAATATCAAGCGGGTACTCGATGTTGCTTAATGGACGCATTATCATTGCTTTTTTTGTATATTTTTATTGTTATCAGAATCTTAACACCGTTCTTTTGTGCGTGTTAAATTTTAGCGTCATATAGCAACAAATATTCTTGTTATTATTGAATAAATGTGTGAAAGAATCAGTTTATCTACAATAATTTGATATTCAGGTGTAATAAACAGGAACGTGCGGATGAGATTGCAACCAGTGTTTTTTCATAGGTGTTAAAAATTAATGAAAAACAAGTTAAACGAGAAACAACAGAACACATCAAATAACCATAAAAAAAAATTGTAATAAAGTTATAAAGAAATGTCTGGTTGTGTAGACCACCAAAATAATTGTTAAATAAAATAATGGCTATTAATATTAAATAATTTACATTATTCTCTATAATTAGATGTTTATTGCATTCAATAGGAACTACCATCTACAATTAAAAACCAAATTTAATATTTATAGAGAGTTTGTGTAAATTAAGTGTTATATACAGTAATAATCAGTTAGAGTCAATGAAAAAGCATTTTTATATTGCTTAAACATACATTCAAATGTAGAAGCTCGATCTATTAAGAAACATAGTTTATTTGAAAACATTTTATTCAATAACAATGAAAAGGATAAAAAACGATGTCGTAGGAATTTTCATTATGGTTTTACACCACCGAATAAAATATTTGCCTGGTTTATAATAATGGATAACTTAGATTCTCACTGTATGTTTATGTACTTTATAAGCTAGCAGTATCTCTCGTATAATTGTAATATTCATAATTCTAATATTACATCAACTCTAGTATTATAAACAAGCACATTTTTATATACCACTAATGCACCATAGTTCAGCTATTAGAGCTATTTTTTTTAGAAATGCAAATCTAGTTAATACTTGTTTCACGATAGATATATGTTAACAAAAAAATTAATAAAAACAATGTCTAAATATTACTATAACGTTGCGGCTGTAAGAAGTGATACGAATACGTAAAATCAATGTTTTAAGCTTGAAAAAAGTAATTTTATGTTTTATATTCCTGTGTCAATATACTATCAAATTGCAAATAAAATCTAATCAATATTGTACCCTTTCAATGGCTCTTAATCCCAATGCTCATCCATTCTTTAAAATTTGTCATACTATCTTTCGGAAAATATATATTGATTAGAAGAAATTATGTAAAAAATGATATGTTTTGACATACATTCATGTCTTCAGCATCTGTTTAAATTCAATAGTTATTTTTATTTCTGATTGTAATTTATTACACATAGAGGATATTTAATTTAGGAAGTGTGAGTTGTCAGTTAAACAGACTTTTAAGTGAATAAAGAATACTTTATCTAATGTTAGCATGGACTGGTAATAATTTCAACGACCACAATACATTTAAACGTATACATAATATTGGTTGCAAATGTGATTGAAGGACACTATTATAATTTTTTTACATTGAGAAATACAAAATACATCATCTTTTGGCTTTAAAATAAAATATATTTCGGAAAACGATCGTCTGGTAATGTATTTTATAAGTATTATACACCAATTAAAAATTACATGGTACCAACAAAATAGTGCAATTAATATTTTATAACTATTTATGAGACAAGCTGTGCTATGTGATCGACATGATTGTATTTACATGTGCCTTGGCTTTGTTTCATATGCTATTACCGAGCAACTCTTATCTTTTTATTCTAAGATCCTCCATCACTTCTCAGTTTTTAATTTACAGCGCACATACTATCATTGTCAAATGTGCTCATTTCTCAAAACTACCTCTTTATCAGCATCCATGGTTTAATTGAGACTGGTAATTTTTCAATTTTCATTACTCATCATATTTTCTACTTTCATATCTAGTTTATGTCTTCATTACCCGTAGTTTACATTCTGCTTGTTCTCTATTCTCATTGCTCGCAGCATTCTCAGTTTTCCTTGTCCGTCCCAAATACGTTCACCACGTTTTTCACAGCTCATGTTGTAAACAAAACGGCCACTTAACGCCCGCCTCAATAGCAATCGTAATATACAACAACCTACACACTATAAAATATGGTATAGCAGGCATCAGTTCAGGTATTAAAGAGAACATTCTCTACAAGTCAAAATACAACTACTCATTTACGTCCTTTAAAAATAGCCATATCAAAAAATGTTCGTGAAGAACATACCGGTAAACTACAACATGCTGAAAGGAATGCTTAACTGCATGTTCAGCAAGCTGTACATTACCAAGATGCATGGTGCTGTGCTAATTTTAAGCATGTGCACATTTAAAGTGATGAATAAGGAGGTTGTGGATCTGTTGGTTAAAGTGTAAAACGCGCACAAACTGCAGCGAGACATTGACTCGATGTATAGTAACATGAAAATTTAAAGCTATACAAGTCATATCATGGTGTCTTTTTCGCGTTTTGAAACGTATTTAGTATGAATGGGCCGGCTTGATGATGTGATAGCGCTGCCGTATGATAGCGAACGTATGCCTATTAAAACGCACTGCAACGGCTCAAAAACATACCTAAGACTGATTTTCACAAGGCGCAAAGTAATATTACGGCTGAGATGCCTTGCAATCTATGACCAGCTGAAGAACAAGGATCGGAGTAGTAGCTACGTGTTAAAGGAGAAGAATAATAGGAAAATATGAATGTCGATGTTAGAAAGGCATGGGAGAAGAAGCGATTGTGGAGAAAGAGAATGGAGGAGTCATTTATGAGGATTATGTGGTGAATGGTGAGGGAGTTGAAGAAGAGAATAATGCTCATGAGAGTGATAACGAAGAAGAAAACGGAAATGAAAATAGCAATGTGGAAGAAAATGATAACTATAATAACAACGTCCTTGATGAGAATCAAAACTCTCACGTACCGGAGTAAACGGTCAATCTCAGAGGAGAGACAGAATGGTATATTCCAATACGTTTTAATTACAATTCCCGAATATTTTTAGTGGGTATCGAGAAAACATTTAATTATTCTTTCTCTTCGTGATTTTTGGATTGAAAATGTTCAACACCATGAGAACCGGTAGTAACTCTATGACTAAAATTTATGAAGTAATGGATTATTTTATTGCTTCTTAAGTTGTTTGAGATCACATGGTTGAAAGTCTATACCTTCATTTAAATAACAAGTAAAACATCCGTACAATAATTTTGGTATATCATTTGGTGCTTTTTAGTAAATATACTTAACAATAGTGTCAAAGAAACCGACTTTTTCGTGGCAACGTTAAATAATTCTTCTTCTAACAATATATATAAACAGTAACTTTACAACCAATAACGATTTTGTCTTATGTTATGTATAAAAATAAGTCAATGTTCCATTTTTTTAATAAGAACAATATGAAGTTGTGATATTGAGAAGATTATATGTACAAAATAGAGAAAGTTGAAGACAAGTTTTCAGAAAAACAATAGTAAATAATTACCTGAAAATAAAGAAGAAAGTATGTTTAACTTATAGATATTCGTCTTCGACTTGAATCTGTTTCTGACCATCCAACTTGGGCTTAATACAGCGATTATAAACGAATACGAGCGCCAAAATGACTAGAATAGTAATACCAACCAAAGGGTTGGCTATGAACAAAATGTTTGTGCGAATAAGAGATCCATATGATGATATATCCTCAGTAGTTATCATTTTGTTCGCATATGTTTGTGGAGTTGCACCATTTTGAAGGTCTTCAATATTCATATCATTCGATGTTATATGTTTAGGAAGCGTATGGAATTCGTCAAATTGATAATTTTACGAGATTTTTTATGAGTTGATCAAAGCGAACTAAATCAGCCTTAATCTTGCGATTGTATTCCACCCGATTCACTACATGAATATTATCGTTGTTAAGAGTTATAACCTTATGATTTGTATTTGGGATATTAAACTGCTTCTGTCGTTCATTCATGTCAAGTATGGCAATTTCATAACTTTCAGTAATGTCTAAACAGCGATATCTCAAATATTTTTGATTGTTTGTATAAACTTTTTTGACATTGTTGTATATTATATAACATTCTTTGCTTAAATAATTCATAATATCTTGTATTGGTTCTAAGTTTATCGTTAGATTCGTTTTATTCGATATTTTATAGGCTTCCTTCCAGACTGCATAGTATGTTTTACCACGATGTTTTTCACCAAATTGTTTCCTGTTTTCAAGTATTTCTTCAGTTATTTTATCAATTACTTTCTTTTTTTCAGTCACTCCTTTCATAATGTCATATACCATAAGGTGACTAACGAGTAAACCAAACTCGTGCAAAAAATCGAAAAAATTCACATAAATAATATATTTGCATCCATTGTGAGAAGCATCTGTACAATTCTTTTTTAAAAACTCTTTCCATCCCCTTGATTCCGTGTGTTGCATGATATTTCTTCCTTCATTTATAACAAGATCAATCGACTCTTTGATCTGTAGGAACATCGGTCAGTCGTACTGCTGAACAGAATATTAAAATACTAGAAATGATATGTATGGTGGAAAAATTCTCGCTGTATTTATATTTTTAAAATGATAAAATCAATCGATATTAGTATTTGAGAAAAAAATAATTCTGCTGATCAAATCTAGTAGTTCTCTGGTATTAACAATAATATTTATGTTAAAAACTAAAAGTGAAATTGTAAGTGAAACTTATTATTTTATCTCCTATTTCTCTTATGAATATTTTTTTCTGCATATTGTCGCACCGTATACGAGTGAAATTCATCTTCATAATTAATTTGTTTTCATTCAATGAAATGGTTGAGGCGTTAATTAAACGAACCTAAAAGCACAAAAAGCAATGAAATGGTGTAAAGAACACCGTTCATACTTTTTACTTGTTTGTGTTCTTTAAGTTGTTTGTTAAAACGGTTTCGCCTATTGTTAATTTCTCTATTATTTTATTACTTGAAATGTTCCTTTTTGTGAGTCGCCATCTATTTTCATTGATAGTGTCGGATAAAAACCATTGTACTAGTACCTATCAACTGCGATGAATTATTGTCTTAATGTTACACGATTTAGAAGGTCTACTAAAACACACACACTAATAAATTCAACGCCACACCTAATTTTTTCTAGATATTTGATAAAATACTTATGAAAAGCAGAAAAAATTGGAAATAACAACAGCATCAATAGACATTATTCATTGATAAAACATTCAACCATTTTAATATCAGCATTATAAATTCTCCTCGAAATATTTTATATCTCGGCTCTTCTGTTGCTGCTAATATAAAGTTTTATTTTTCAGATTGTATTAAAACTTCTTCCCCGACAAAATTTCATATTTTAACGATGATGTTGTTTTTCTCAATGAATTCTTAGAATAAATCCTTTATTTAGCAATTATAATTTGTTCTAAGTGTTTTAACCAACTTATAGTCAAACGAACCACAGATTTCGTCTTTAGTAGCTCATATTTGGTTTTCCTTAGCCTTTACATCGTTTTGCCTTAAAACAGAAATTAAATACGATCAATAATTTTTTAACAGTTGTTGAATATCGCTAAGCATACGTAACTCAGAAGAAACGAACTAAACAACAATTTATTATTTTTTACTACATGAGGATGAAAGACAAAAGTTTATTTCGTCAAGGATAAATCATTCGAATTATCTTTTTTAAATTATCAAAATTGCTAGCCATCGTTGTTTCATCAGTAATTACGATGGATTTAGAACAGTAGTTATGCTAAAAAAACGAATTTTAAGGATATTACACTGCAGCTATGTTCATCAAGAGCTTAATACTTGGTGTGAATTCATTTAGAATTTAGGGCTCATAACTTGCCTTCTACTCCAGCACAAATTGGTATTTCCGTCAAATACTTATTATATAGTTAAAATATCACAGAAGTTGCAAATAAATATAAATATGTGTTATTTGAGTACATAATTTAGTTCATCAGACTGTTAAGTTAAATAAAGTTATAATGTGCTATAATTTGGATTGAATAGCGTTATTGTACCAATTAATTATGTCTGTTGGACACTTACGCTGCAAAATGTGTACATATGAATTAACAATTTTGATTCTAAGAATCAGATATTTGACATTAAAGAGCCATTCAAATATTATTTTGTTTTGTTTATAAGAAGCGCATTTAACACGTCACTTACCGCTGGTGTTTCATTGGTATACGTACGTCTGACCGACTACTTAGTCGGCAATTCTTCCAACACTTCTGTTTTGATATGGACCTTTAAATGGGTATAACTGGGCATTTTGCATGCTCAGGTAAAATTGTCGGCTTTCTTTATTGGGGAATGATTAGTGTCATGGGACAGCCATGACATTTATCACGATTTCCGTCAAAATTCATTAACCCTTAAAAAGTTTTATCGCCTTTAATTTTTTTGTTTGAAAGATCGTTTACTTAATTCCTAACACTACCCACGCGTCTAAACGATCTATCATCTTTAACTCATCCTGTTTTTATTATGGGAAAATAATATAATAAAGAAAAGCGTGAGAGAAGACCAAAATTAACTAAAAGTAGGTTTCATGGACATCATCATCCCACAATTAGATTTTATAAATTGTTTTATTTTCATGAGGTTAATGTTAAATTATTTCCTGTTATTTACTACAGCGGCTTTTAATTTAATGCTAACTGTAATATCCCGTTTTCTAAAATGGGCGTATACATGATAGTTTTAAGGATAACTATCGTAGTGTAACACAACACTATAATACCATTGTGTTTAACACGATGATTGTTCTTCTTTCATGTCAGATGTAAGAAAAATATAGTTTATGAAAATTATAATTTTTACTGCGCATCTATTCGTTCAGAGAATCAACTGAAATAAAAACTATTTATTACGTAGGGATTTGATTGCATTTCATTTATCGGTGGCATATTGCGTTTAATTTCGGTTAAAAAGTTTGTTGTGTAATTTACGAATTCTTACCGGGGGTATAAAACTCTACCTTAATATTCGTAAGTAACATTCTATCATTTTATATTTAGTAAAATATTAAAAATACCATTTCATATGAAAGTTTGTTAACGATAATTTGATAGCAATGTACCAATAAGATTGCCTGAGAATAACTGTAGATCTGTATGTACCAGTTTATATGAAAGGGGTATGTCCTATTGAAATATGAGTCCTGATTGATAAACAATCGTGGAAATATTCGGCTCTACAAATCATAGCTGAGTTGATTTGCCAGTTTAAAAAAATCTCCCATGTATAAAACAAGTCATGAACACTCTCGTAATGGACGTGCTAGTACTGCAAAAGTTTCTTATTAACATTATAACAGTAAGACCAAATATACTGCTAGCTATCCTGATACTCTCAATTACTTATTTATAGCGTTTATCTTTCGTACAGCTTCTTACTCTACTCCTACCGCATTGTACCACACCCACATTTTTTGACCTGCTGACATTCAACTCGTGAAGCCCTGCATTTACCTGATGTAAAGTACGTCTTTTTCTTCATTTTACATGAAAGTTCGTCTGATTGTTCCTTAAATATTTAAAAACACTCTTAGTCATCTTGTTTTCCAAAATACTAACTATCATACACTCTTGTAATAAGCACGTTCAACACAAAAAAGAACGTTATTTTTCAACAATCTTGAAACTTAAAGGAATAATAATTGCACACACATGCAGTAAGCATCTTTATTAAACGTGTCATACGCATCATCAACTGCCAAATACAGCCATCACAAGTCATCGTGCACAAAAACATTTCTCCTAAAAATTGACGAATTAAAATCACCCACCCTATAAAACAAGGAAACAGCAAAAAAAATGAACGACTCTTCAATTATGATCCTACCATCGAAATACGTAACAATAGACAACACCACCAGAAAGGGAACAATCACACTGCAAAACAATGTACTCTCCGGTGGTGCATATAAGATACGTACGACCAGTCCAAAGGATTACTCGGTTAGACCGAACATTGGCATTATAAAACCGTTGCAAACGATAACCATAAATGTTATCCTGCAGAGCGAATGCACGTCCAAGAACCACAAGTTTATGGTGGAGGTGTACGATTTTGATTATAAAAAGAGCGTTGATGAGTTTAAGAAAGTGTTGAGAGAGGGTAATTTGAAGGCTGTGTGTACAAAAATATTGTTTGTGGAGGATAAGCAGGTTAGTAAGCCGGTGGTAACTGAGGACAACGAGTTTATCTATCAGTGTTGTACTGCTGTTGTGGTTGCTGTCCTATTCTTCTATGCTGTTAAGAATCTCTTGACGCTTTGAACGAATTACTCTACGCGATTAAAGTATTTATCACGATTTTATCCTTAATTGCATTTTAAAGTGTAATTGCAACGGCTATATGTTCTAACAGCACGTGTTTGTATTTCCTTGTATGTTTGTTGGTATGAAAAGCCTTTTTTATTTAAACTATGTTTATCTATCGTTAAATGCCTTAAACATGTTAAACAGCCACGGTATGTCACAAAAAATGTTTAAATATCATCCAGAGTTTTGAAAGATGTTCAATTTTCACAGATAATTTTTTAATTTAAAACCTGTTTAATTAGCACCACACGTCATCCAATCAAACGCAATTCTTTGGTTCGGTAGTAAATTGGATTGGAAAAGCATTCGTAACAAAATTTATCTTTTTTTTCTTGAAGACGATGATTTATTAACTAAAAAGACTGCGTTTGGATCAGAATAAACAACTGAAGATGCGAATTAGATCAATAGTAAAAGGATATAGCACTAATAGGTGTATTAATAGCGTAATAGTGCGATATAACATCATAACCAATTAAAAGTATCAGAAAAATTCGTAAACGTTAGAATTTTCTCTTTTATTAGTTTTTATAGAAAACGAAACAAGTGAAGAAAACCAGAAAAGATTTTGTTCCTGTTGTTGAAAGAATCTTTTTAAAATGCTAATAATACGCGTCCCTTTTGTTTATGGTAAATATAAATTCATATTTTCTGCAAGGACCGCTTGATATGATAAACTTAATCTTTATTACCTACTGAATAACGAAATTATTAAGATCGTAATACGTAATCAATTTCTTAAAAAAAAGCTATGAATCGCTAAAAAAACGTTCTATAGATCGAAAATGAGTGGGATTATGTAGAATGAATCAGAAACAGAAATAATTATGAGTGTTAACACATGAGTGAAAGCATATTCATGGGTGTTAGATAAGACGCGTATTTTTCTGAATAGGAACAGGTTTATTTAAAAATCTGGTAGCATCATCCCTTATATCTTCCATTTTTGTTTTTTCGCCAATGTGTATTTAAATATTTGAAAATATTTTCCAGAAAATAGGACAGAATAAGATAATGTGATAGAAATCACCATCTAACTCTACTATTCATGGAGTTGGTATTTCTTAAATTATAACATAAATAATTATAACATCTACAAACGTATAAACGTTGGCATTCCCTTTTTATAAGAAGTGTGGAGTTGCAAACAAAGGAGATGTTAATAAACGGCAGATGTTTTGTTTACATATTACGAAAAAGACACCAATCACAGTAAAAAAATCGACAAATAAAACAGCCTTTACTATCAACACGCTGCAAATACAAAATACCATCTCCACACTAATCAATGCTACAATATCTCTCCTTAACAATCTCGTAGCAGTCGATTCCCATCTCATCTTTTATAATTTTCGTGCACTCATCAAAGTCCCAGTTAATACACATGAAATACGCTCTCATAAGCTCCATCCTCCTATTCGTTGATTTTAACATCAACTCGTTCTTCTCCAGCATTACAAACTTATCTTTAAGAATTTCCGGCTTTCTGACTCCGAGTATTTCGAGAACAACGATAATATCATCAAGCTCTTCCTCTCTTTTCGCGATCCGCCCTATAATATCGTTTGTCAGTTTGAAATCCTCTTTTTGGAATGAAGCAACCGCAAACTCTTTCAATATTTTATCATTGTATTGCACATTCGCATTCTGGTCGTCGTAAAAATACGTAACCGCGTTATCGTACTGCGTACGTAGCAGATATGCTAATTTGAACTCTTCATCAAGTGAATCGTAGAATGCATCGCTATCTTGCTGCCCATCGACCCTTAATATCTCTTTTTTGTTATGTGCATCCACAGAGGAGAAAAACAGCTGATCCTGGTATATTTTGCGTGCCTCTTTTATCGTGCTCAAGAACCTTATCAAATCAATCGTGTCGTGTTTCACCTTTAAAAGCATCTTCACGTAAAAAATGACATTACCATCTTTTGATAGCAGCTCGTTCACCCTTATGTAGTCCTGCAGAGTTGACTTGTACGCGTTGTACGATGCATTCGCAATGTTTTTGTTATACAGTCCCAATTTAGCCTTCAATATCTTTTCTTTCTTCATTAAAAGCTCGTTATTCTGCTCGGTTTCATCAGCGAATTTTAAGTCCTGTATGCCCAGCGATACCTCAATCACCCTAAGACCCTCTATTCCCTCGGCCAAGTCTTTCTCCATCAAATCACCAATCGTTTTGTCAAAGTCTATCGTGTTATCAACCTGTTTCTCAACCACCAAGTTCTGTTTTTCCTCTTCTACCTCATCAGCCTTCATTTTCATTAATTTATTTTTTAGAGTGCGCGGCAGTCCTTCTATCTCAAGCAATTCGTTGATTAAATCATCATCAACGTGTTTATTCTGCTTTAAATACGTAGAAATGAAGTTAAACTTCTGTTTTTCGTTGTGTGGAAGGTGTCTTATGTCAAATTCTTCCTTATTCTTCTGTTTTTTGGTTGTTTCTTTGCAACCACCTTTTTCTCTTCGGCGCTGTCTTCCTTAAAGAAATGTGACATGGTGGGCTAGAGAAAGAATTTTTTATAGACCCGATTTTTCGTGCAAATCCAGAAATACACCATTTAAAATATAAAGGATGATACACTCGTTAATAGCATTGATTGGCTGTTTAAACTTACGAATGAAGATTCCGTTACACCGTTTTAAGTGTATGGTTTTTATATCATTTTCTTTCGTTGAATGTGTTTTTATTTAATCTTCATATCATACATAGACATTCTTCTGATTCGTTTTTCTGGTACTTTACACCTTTTTGAAAAATCTGCACAGTTTCCACCACTAAATACATCATCCAGTCGTTTTTAACTAAAAACCAGCTGTGGTAATTAAATATACTTTTAGGAAAAGAAGAGTCATTTTAATCGTCTCCTTCATACACACTACTTAACCAAACACACCTTTTTAGTCGAATTGACCATGGCCACCGGCTTTTGATTATGGAAGGTAACATCATCTAGTTAAACACACTCTTCTGGTCCATTGGACCGGCCAGGTTACCGGCCCTGGTTGATGATTACTTCATACCATAATGTAATCGTTCCGTGAACAATTCCATTAATAATACAACGCTTTCAAAATTATATAAAATAATTTTAAGATTTAGAAGAAATTATCTAAGTACATGAGAATAGTGTGAGAAATGTGGTGAACAGCGTTTGATAAAAAAGTAATTTAAAGAGCAATCCGATTAAATCTACCAAATAAAAAATTTATCTATTGTGTTAAATAATCAATAGAGAATATAAAGCTGTTGCTCGCTTTCTTCCTAATGTACGCATCTGCATGTATTATAATACCATTTTATAAAAATTTAATTAATAACACTTGCAAAAACTATAGCGTACTAAGAGAGTGTTTGTGGTGTAGGTACGTGGAATGATAATTGAAGCTCTTTTTCCTATAAAAAATACAAAAATTGTAAAATTAAAAAACAAAAGAATTTAAAGCTAAAACACGTTAATTTATAGTAATATAAATAATTAAGTCTGACTTATTTATAAATATAACGATTACGTACCTTTTATAAAGCAGATAAACACAGGATAATTTGTATAGAACAATAAGAAATTAAATAGCGAATTTAATAAAAAGAAACTTATCTGTGCGTTATACAAAGCAATACGTATCTATAAAAACATCTTTTATTACCACTCACCATCAGAATAATCTGTTCATCTCTTCTTTCTGCTAACATTCTACGAAAACACGTTTTCTATTTATTTTAGGATAACCGAGTTGTTAACTCTTAACACAGAAGTACACCTTTCTAATACAGAACTAAAACTATCACCCCATGACAATACGAAAACTCCCGCCATCCATCATTAACCGGATATCAGCTGGTGAGGTGATCACGCGCCCGCTGTCAGTCATCAAGGAATTGTTAGAGAACAGTATAGATGCGGGTGCGAGTGTAATACGTGTGGGTTATGCTGAAAATATTGTAATGGAAGATAACGGTTCAGGAATCACTGAGGATGATTTTGAACTGCTGTGTGCGCGATACTGCACATCAAAACTTAGCGATGAATGTGACAAAAAACGTGATATTCTTGATAATGTGTGCACGTATGGTTTTAGAGGCGAAGCACTGGCTTCTATATCAGACGTAAGCACAGTGGTGGTGCGCACAAAGACGACGAACTGTGCATATGGACATGTACTCGTGTACGAGCATGGCGTATTAATTTCTAAAAAGAAAGAGGCGATGAAGAATGGCACCATGATAACAGTAAAGGATCTGTTTGGCAATAACGCGATGAGGAAAACGCTTTTTCAAGAATAGAAAGAGCGAGGTAGTTGATGTATTTAGGCTTATTGTGGGATATCAGGCGATAAATGAAACAAAGAAGTTTTATTTCAATGTAAATGGTAAAGATTTGATATTTCCTGGTGTTTCACAAGAAGATACTCCGAATGAATGTGCGGAAAACTCTTCATCAATCTTACAGAAAGATGTTGGGCTGTTAAACGAGGAATCGGGCACAAATTGTGCAAATAATACCGATTTGTCCAGATCTAACAACGAATTTAGCACTGAAAGAATAAACCTGAAGATGAAAATTCTTGATAGATACTTCAATACGGGAAATAACCTGTCGTATAATACGAAAGATAACATTTTAGTGATATACTCATCACCTGTTCACCATCAAAAGGATCTCATTCTCATACTCTCGATAAACAACCGCCTCGTAAAGAGCCCAACTCTGAAATCAAAACTGTACAATCTTTACCGACCATTTCTTCCGAATAGAAGCTTTCCGTTTATTTACGTTGAGATGAAAGTTGAGAACTGCGATGTTAATGTTGATGCGATGAAACAGCGGGTGTTGTTTGTTGGTGAGGATGATCTGTTTGAGAGAGTATGTGAGATGGTTGGAAAGGGCTTAGTGCACGGGTCAGTAGGTGTATGTAAGGTGACCATGGCTAAAAATGAACTAAAAGTTTATGATGATCTAAAAGTTAAGAACCTGGAGAATTACGAGTTTAAGAGTAATACGAATACGCACAGAGAGGCAGCTGCTGTTGAGGAAATCAAGGAAAACACGAGCATGCTAAATGTACAGAGAAAAGAATTTGAAGAAACGTGTAGTAGGTCAAGGCATTTAGACCCGGTGGTCATAAACGAGGATAAAAGCGCAGATAAACAAAGCAGTGAACGAATAATGAGAGATTATTCCCAAGACGCTTCGGCATCAAGCATTCTGAGTGACAAGGAGAGAAAAAATTATCAAAAAAACGCAACGAATCGATTCGTGAAGGACATGAAGTACGTGGGGAAGTTGAACGATGAGAAGATATTTGTGCAGTTAAACACCTTTTTAATGCAATGTGATTATAAAAAGCTACTCAGATGTTATTTTGTACAACAATTAATTACACAGAAAGGGCGATTTAAAACGACTGTGGTCAAAAATAGCGCTTTCACAGCCTCAGACGGTTTGAAGAAATATGGCATTATGAATGTAAGTGATGGCATAACGGTGCCTATGATAAGTAACGTGGTCATGGATGTTTCTCATTTACAAGAAAATACTTTCGACAAATATTCTATTGCAGATTGCTTTGTATGTGGAGTGAAAGATTATGAAACGTTTTTTAGTATTATCAAGCGTGGTATAAATGAAGATGAAGATGTATTTAGCTGTTTTAGTGTAGTAACCGGATTGAATGAGCTCTATAAAGCGTTCAAAAGAATATAATGAAAATTGTTAGTTATTATATAAAAATTGGCATGCCACATTGATGACTATTCTCTTAGGTGTTATAATTATTTACTATTTCATATACAAATGCAGATTTACACTTCATATGCGATTATTTGGAAAAATGAGGCTTTTTCACAAAATAGCCAGAAAGAATAATATTGCAAACGAACGAAAAGTTTAAAATTATTGATGATAAAACGAGTGATAATAAAGTTACCATATATAATAACCGAACCAACAAAAAACTGCTTTTATTCATTGCATATACAATTTGTATACAACAATCCAGGTTTAAAACTTCTTTACAACCATAGTATTACTTATTTTATTGATATTTTTATTGATGTCAATATTAAACCGATTTTAATGTTTTATTATTGAATTCGTTGTGGATCACTGATACTCGTTTAAGCTAACGTATTCGTTAACTGACACTAAAAAATATTTCTTTGACAGTATAATAATTACTTATTCTAATAATAAATGCTGTTATAACATCGTTGTAAAAGGTAATACGACTGTCAAGGTAACCGGAAGAGATGAAATATTTTTAACCGATTTATTTCATGACTTTTTAACAATGATTTTTACGTTTACATACTCATATACTGTAAAATTATTTGTTTGTGTGTCTATGATGTTTTTAGCGGAATTCGGAAACAAGATGTTTACAACAATTACTACAGTAATTACATCTTTAAGTTAGGTTGTGAAAATATTCTGATAAATTTTATAAAGTGTTTGGTTTCTTTTTTTATTTTGTTTTTAAACTGAAAGAGACTTTTTTAAAAAACTATCAATTTGACATAGTGTTGGATTTATTAAGTTGATTTACAGTGAACCTGGTCGGTCTCTGTTTTTATCTCTGGAGGATTTTAGATTTGCATTCATTGTTCTAAATAGTATCGTAGACGAATCGTAAAAAGATAAAAAAGTGTATTTTTTAAAAAATAATAGTAATTTTTATAGACATTGCATGTATTTAAATTCTACCAATACATTTTATGAAATCAATTAACGAATATAGAATGTATAATAGATAGTGTAAATACATTCATTTTGATTTATAAATAGCTTTCAAATATATACTATTTTGTTTGTAATATAATTGTTTTTTTAAAAATATAAATTACGTTTTCTCATTACACCAAATATTAGTCTATCCATTTTCTTTATAATGTATTTTTTAAGTTGAAAGAGGATTATTAAAAAATACTGGCAGCACATCTCTTCCTCTATTTTATCTTTTTATTTTCGTTTTTATCATGTATTTCACTCTATTATTGCAGCCATCTTGTTATAATAAACGACAATGAATGATTTAACTCTTGGGACCTGTTAATATTTGCAACAAACGACGCTCAGTATGACATATGAAACCATAAACGTTTTAAATAAATAATAATGAACAATGTTATGTACAAAACGTTATTTGGTCTGATTGTTTCCCTAAACAATCACCATTTTAGAGTTACTATTCATTTCGAACGAAACCGTTAGTAATCTACGTGATGCGTAGGACTGTGGTCACGTGAATTAATCTTAGATCAATGATAACATAATATAAACCATAAAACAATAGATACGATGTAACATTATATGAATACATTCTTCTGTTATAAGCGAAGAAGATTAATGCCGATGTTCATAGTTTCATATACAGTACAAAGGTAAAAACATAAGTTCATTTTCATGATTTGGTTTAGTTTCATTGGTGGAATAAAGTGTTGATGCTTAGAACTATCCGAATCAACGTTCTGTCTAATTTATGTCGCTTCTAGTAATTTATACGTAGAACCATTTCCGAAACATTTAATGAAACACTATCTAATCAACAGACTGGCAGGGTATGAGCTATCTGATCACTTCAAACATAAAACAGAAAGAATATTTAAACCAACATAATTGTTATTCTATGACAGAACCACCAAACGAGTTAAGCACGTCAATAAATGACGAAAAATGCATATGCAAGGTGCTTACTAGACGATTTAGGCTGGTTGATTACACCGTGAAGAGTATAACAGGAAATAACATCGTTGTGAAGATGTGGGCTGGTAAAAGCCAAAGTGGTGGTGGATGTGGAATGAAGAGTTGTATGAACAGAAAAAGAGACGGAATGATGGAAATAACGGATGATATAGATAACGAAGAAAAGCGGGAACAAAGTCAGCATAGTGGTGCAGAAGATATGGTTAAGAAGGAGATAGAGATATCTACCGAGAATAAGGAGAATATTGCGGAGAAAGGCGAAGTGTTAAAAGTAAATCTAGACAAACACGTTTGCTAGGGATGTAAATGGATTAGACGTTTCAGGAAAAAAATAAATCGATAGATCAGGATGAAGCTCTTTGAGACGGTTTAAATACAAAAAGTAGCGTTTCAAAGCAATTATAGTTTGGACCCACTAAAAATTGATTTTTATTTTATTGCCGATGTATAACTCCCTCGTTCCACGTATAACGAGAGGGGCCATATAGATAGTTTGCATCCCTGTATTTCTACGCAAAAATTGTCCTAAATCAAATATTTCATTACACATTCTTAGAACAACCAATAAAGTAAATAACATAGCGTTTTAAAGAAATATTATACAATATATTCCATCATGTAGGTGTTTTTTTCGTTAACGAATCTCTTAAAACTTTTTCTGCAAATTACATAACGAAAATGGCATCGTTGAACAACCATCTAACGCAGGGAGAATAATATTGCCATTGGAATGGAAATACATTAAACTATTTAGTTCGTAATACGATGTAATTAACAGTTAAGTCTCTTCACAAGAATTACTTTCTGTTTGTATTCCTACTGCAAAACTAACCTATCGATCGATTCGTTACCATCGTATAAATCCGAATAAAATTAGCTTGTCTGCGGCATTTTAATTGTGGAAACCTACCGTGACAAGAATCAATTTACCAGGTCCCAATTAAGAATGAATAGAAACCAGAATTCGCAAAAAGCACGTTTTGTTTGAACATTTGAATAACAAATATGATTAATGTCTTTTTAATATATTATTCATGAGACATATGTAACTATTTTCAGTAACATTTTAATACAATTTTTATGAATTTTTTCTTATCTCTATGTAAGAGGAACAAAGAAAATGAAGAAGCAACTCTGTATCCCCACCTCTAACACACATCTCCTCAACCTCTCCAATTACACCATAAAATTCAACCGGAAGATCTAAGTCAATAATCTGATTGATAAATTGCACAAGCGAAAATGAATTATTCATAAAATCGGTAACAAACATTTTCACGTCCATGATAGACAATTTTTTAAAAGCATCTATGGTTTTTGAAGGTATTACACCGATAAAATCGTCGATTAACGCATCATTATCAGCATCATTCTTAACATTCTGGTCGTTCTTAAGAATAGCTGCTAGGGCCTGCATGATATTCAAAGATTTTCTTACATCCATACCACATCCATCGTAAATTCGTTCAACATTAACATCCAACCCTTCCAGATGTGCAATTTCTTTCAGTCGTACTAGCAAGCCTTTGTTCTCAAATTTAATCTTATAGAGACGGCTCTTCAAAGGTAAGATTATCTTGCTAAGGTAGTTTGCAATAAAAATGAATTTGTTGTTGCTGGTCTCTATTATACGCCTCAGACACTGCTGGGCATCAACCGTCAGCTGATCACACTCATCAAGAATTATGGTATGATTGTTTATGTTTTTTAACGATCGAATAGCCTGTATGCCACGATCATTGCTCGCATTCAGTTCAATAACAGGTGGATGAGCAATTTGATGTGCGTAGGTCGTTTTTCCCTGTTGATGGTGGTCCGTGGAGAAGAAGGTGGGGATGACCTTGTTCAATCGTTGATTTCGGTCGATATTTTTCGGTCCACAGGGTTGTCATCGCTCGAGGG
>JH993936.1:0-12968 GCA_000316135.1 Trachipleistophora hominis | reverse complement strand
GGTTCGGATCTGACGAACTGAAACATTTGCCCACTTATAGGGCATCTATTATCCTGTTCAAACACAATTTTTCGGAAAATAGGCCAATCTTCGAATAAAAGCGCACCAAAACAGTTCTTAAGGCATATTTTTTTGACGCTACTGCTCAATTCGAGATTTAAGCCATCATTAAGATCTATTTGATGCTCTGTAGTAGTTGTAGTACTTATTAAATTCGCGTTAAACAACGTTAATTCTTGTACACTTCCTTCATCCGTTCTTTGTAGTTGGCATGTACCAGAATCAAGATAAATTACACAAGATTCATTTCGCACAATATTAGAAATTCGTATTAAGCCAGTAAATCTTTCCAGTTCAACCTTTGTTACATGTTTGTGTAGCAACATAATACATCCATTTGACAACGTAACATCTTCCAAAGTCATATTAGCTTTATCATAACATAAATTAGATTCAACGTTTCTAAATACCACGTTCACTATATGTAATTCTACAATAACATCGTTTTCATCTTTTTTTAATTCAAGCGTCCAATTTGTGCAGTATTGAATGCTAAAATTTTCTGTGATACTAAGGATGTTAACATCACCGTTGATGTTTTTTAAACTTATTACTTGACACTTCTTCCCTATTTCCAACTTGGTTTTCTCTTTTACGTTGATTTCTTCCAGATATATCTCCTCTAACCCGATAGGTAAGATCAAGGAATTCACAATCTCCGAATCTATAATCCACAGTTTTTTCAAATTTGCAGGCAAATATACATTTTGTTCAAAAGTGCAGGCCTCAAAATGAATAAAATATATTAAATGTGATTTTACGTTAAAATTTACATTAGAATAAATTCCTTTGAACCAAAACATACATTTTTCGATGGAGTAAAGTGTTAAAAACTCACATCCAATTATTTCATTGATTATTTTTCCAAGAATTTGACCTAGACGAAAATCTGTGCTGTATTTTCTCCTTTTGCTATAAAATAAATCAGAAAAGTCTACTTCTATGTTTAATCCATGCTCAATTATCGACTTATTGTATTTCTTGTATAATTCCTTGTGGTTGTTAATCAAGAAATACCCATTCATGACTATAAAAGGTCTTAAAAACAAAGCGTCTAAATTACGTAAATTGACATATACAGGTGTTTTTGCCCTCGTACTGCCATTTTCAGAGATGAATGCTATATTTTTTTGATTATCCATTACTGCTAAATAAGTAGTGTTATTTATTTCCATCATAGCATTGGACAAATTCATTTCGAATTGATTGTAAGATATTGCATCGGTTTTTGATTTATTATTATTTTTCCTGTCTATCGTTTTGAGTCGGTCCCATAATTTTGAATCTTTTATCAATTTCTCCACCAAAAGATGCAAAATAAATGAGCTATTATCAACGAAAATAATAAGATGCTTGATCGTATTGTAGAACTCATTGTCCGAAAATTCTACTTTACCATGTGAATTTAGACGTATAACCTTCATAAACAAATGTTGTGTAGCTGGAATACGAATAACAAAATGCTCATAGTTCATTATATCAGTATTGTTGTGATCATTGACAGATATTTGTATAATTACCGAATCACTTATAACGTATTTTCCATTCTTTTTGTCAAAGATATTCAAAATATCAGCTTGCAGATCGTATTTTATAATATCATAATCCGATAACTCGTCTATTGGCAATTCAGAAATATGAGCGATATTATTAAATACATTTCCAAGTTTTACATCATCAAGATTATCACATATTAACACACTAGTTTCTGTATTATTGCCATCATTTTTAAACAACAAAATGTATCTAACAAGTATAGTTGCTCTTCTTATCCAAGAAAGTACCATATATTTTGGTTTTTATGTTCTTTTATATTTTTACTTTCTGTCCAAATATAGTTGAGATTGACACTTTTCCAAAAATACACGCTTTGAGATAAATAAATTTCTTGACAGGTAATTTTTATCTTATAATTAATCGCAGCACTTTAATATACGACTAGTTACATTATTTTCATGTCTTAAATTGATTTAAACCTTTGTTAATTAATTAGCAATGATATATTTTCTCCTTTAACTATTTTTTCATTATTTTTCGCAACTGTTTTCTTCATATTTGTGTAAAAAAGGTTACAAAAAAACATTTTGCTGAAATTATATATTTCATGTATTTTCAGTAAAAAATACATTGACTGCACTGGAAAAGAGAAAAAATGAAAGTATATGATCACATTACTTGTATCCAAAGTATAAAACACAAATTTAGGAACACTCATGAATTAGCGAATCGGTTCACGAATTACTGTTTAGTATTAGATGAAATATTTTTATAAATCGTCAAGTGCCAACGAAATGCCATTAAAAAATGTTTAATATCAAACATAGCAATAAATTGTGCAATATATTAATCGATTTATGATTGTGGTATATATTTTATTGTTGAAAATATGACCAAAAAGGTTACAACATTTTATTGAAAACACATCAAAAAACGACGATTTGATACGTCCGACAGAAGACATATTAACAACGACTTAATGTTCCTTGTTTCATATGAATTATATGTAAAGTTTATTATGAGCCATTCATAATTTAATTTCGTAT
This sequence comes from Trachipleistophora hominis, assembly GCA_000316135.1. Lineage (NCBI taxonomy): Eukaryota > Fungi > Microsporidia > Pleistophoridae > Trachipleistophora > Trachipleistophora hominis. The sequence goes on along the minus strand of JH993936.1, from coordinate 10,365 downwards.
ATACATGCGATTTGAAATAAAGTTGTATAAATAATGATCACGTTCTTTTGTTTTACAAAAATATTTTGACCAAAAATTCGAATATATCAAGGTTATACCATTTATTGCTATTTTGGCCACTCAGTTCCCTTAATAAGTAATAATGTCGAATGTTTTGAGTGTAATGGTGTCTTTTTAGATATATTCAGTGATTTGCTTATTTTTACAAATATTGTTTAAATAGCCATAAAATTTTTATTTTATGTAGAATGAAGCAATTAGACAAACTTTTTGTTCGAAGAAGTCAAAAATTTGCTAAAGAGCCAACCAATCAATGTTAAAGCTGCTTTTGCTCTAAAAAATTTACTAAAAAAGCGTATTTTATAGTGCATTGGTGGAAAAAGCTATAGTGTACTTTTTAAACATGATCATGGTAAAATCATTATACATTGAAAATATATGTTCGTTTTGATATAGAAGCACATCGTTTTGAAACTAAATGGTAAATTTATACTCAAAATAATAGCAAAACTATTTATACATTGTCTACTTTACACTGTATGTCGGTGTAACTCCTTGGAAAAACATCATAATTATTGTTGTGTGTTGCTTATAACACTCTTAGTAGGTAATATGAAGTCATCATGTAAAGGATATAAGAGAAATAATTGTTAAAAGAAGGAATTACACTCGTTTTGAGATGAATATGTTTCTAATCCTAGTATATAATTGTTTTGTGTTTTGGTTTTCTGTAATAGTTTAAACCATTTGACCTCCTAGATCAATGTTAAAAACACTAAAGTTACTATTTAAAAGCGCCTCATAAAACAAATGAGAAGATATACTTAATAATAGCGCAAAGGTTGCAACAAGAATTAATTACCAGGTTATTAGTAGAGCTTTGATAATGTTAGCTGTGATTTTTTTACAAAAATACCACAAAAAATATTTTTTTAGAGATCAAATGTTTCACTTTTCACTGAATATGAAGCAACACAACCTTTGATTCGGTTGTATATCTAGCAAGTATTGGAATTTATTAATTTTTGACATAAACTACTATTTGAAAGTAGAATGAACTGTTTGTACGAACTAAAATATTAAGTCGTACTCGTATCGTTGAAAATGTGTCAATTAGGTTATATAATCGATTCAAATTTTTGAAATAGAGATGCGTGGGCACAAAGCAGCAAGGACTTGAAAGAAAAAATTGCAGTTTTTCCTCGCTGAAATAATAATAGACTTATGATAAAATGTAAAAAACAGATTTGAACAAAAAAATACTGATGAGAATCCAGATGTAAACTTACAGATACTGTTCTGTGTATATCCAATTAATGTTTTATTGCAAGCTAATAATGTAATCCTTCAAAGCGTTGTCCATAAAATAGCATCCCGTCAGTATGCTCAATTAACTATTATTGTTTTGAATTCAAGCATAATATTCTATCTAGATCTTAGCATTACAGGTAAAAAACATTCTTGCTATGCACTGTTTGTTCGTTTTAGGTGCCATGATATAGTAACGTCTTACTTCCTTCCAAAAATAAAAATAGATAAAAAGGTTGTATTTATAAAAGTTGCTCCTCACGAGTAAGCTACAAATTTATTTGTCAATATTATCCAGGAATAAATTACAATCATTGTATTTTCTTATGGTTGTTGAACCATGATGATAGCAAAAGATCACAATAAAAAATTTTTATCGCGTTGAAAAAACATAAATGCTGTGAAAAAGTAAATCACTTATATTTGCAGCAGTTTCCCTACTCGTAAATTTTTGATATTGCCAACTTATGTGTATGGAATTATGGATAGCGCATCTTACTTGGTAGGAAACAGACGGCGTATGTGGGATTTTCTAACGATTACACCACTAACAGAATGATGCTGAAACTGTTTTATGTGTGCATGTGGCATTTTGTATTGTTATAGTAACCTTGCTGTGAATATGAATGACCTTGTGTACTGTTTTATTAATTTTTTTGCTAAATATGAATAACCTAAAACCAAACTATATTTAGGATGAGACCTTAATCTACGTGTAGTGAAAATATTCAAAAAATTTTGGCCAGATGGCACACTGCAAATAAATGAATATGTGGTAAGATTTAATATGGGGAAAACACACGGCTCTATTGCTAAATTAAAAAACCTTTCTATAGTATGGTTGTCTGGCATCAAAGACATGTCCTTGTTGCGAATTTGGAAGATTTACGAGCATATGCTAGTAGATCTGTTCTTGGTGTTTATCAGGTTAATGATGGCATGAATCGTCTACAAGGTGACCATTCGGATTGCATTGTTTGTGTAGTTACAGAATCGCACCTTCATTACAACAGATTTTTAGCTTGATGGTCATATTTCTAAAAGCGAGAGACAGAAAACAGTATTTTAAACGATTTACTCCTTGTTATACGTATCATAAGAATATCGTAGTGTTGTATTCATCTGGCTCATTAAGAGAAAAAAATCTAAAAATCTATTTTCAATCAAGATGGACACAGTTCAATGATTAAATTTATATTTCTGTGTAACCTTAGCCGTATCTCTTATAACAATCATATTTTCTATATTTTAGCGGGTGTATGAAACATATTTATATAAGTCAGGTAAATATTTATAATTACGTCTTTTCGTTGATGGAACTCCCTGGTATTGCATATTTATGTACACTATACGATTCTTAGTTTAAGCTATTATACATAAAACAAGAAAATATTTTTTCTCCATTCAGAGAAATGAAGGCTTAATAAAGCTATTTATGGTGAAAAACTATTGAATATACATCTTTAAATCATTATTGTCTCCATTTAACGTTTTATCCTGGACTACTTAACCATTTATCAAATTATTTGTGCGCTAATTTCATAGATGAAGTTGTAGAGCAAATATCTCAGAATATATTACTTTAACTACGCCTAAATATTTGTTTTATTTACGTAAGATAGCATCTGTGTTTAATTGCTGGCCATGTAGGTGACAAAGTCAGGGACACACACTCTCCCGCAATGAAAGACCAGTCGAACAATGAATGGTAAGTCGAAGAGTCTATTATTCATGTTTAAGCGAAACCTGTATCACCGGAACAGAACGTTGGCTGCTCAGGCTGTTTTTTAAAAAGTAAAAGTTAGTTTAATTATTTTCTTCAGTCATAGTATCTAATCAACTCTTTCATCTGGTCCTGCGCATGCTGTTACATGGCAAAATACCGGTCGAGTACTGGAGAGGAGTCCGGGCTGTCAGATCTGAGATGGTTAAGAGGCTGTCACACACAGATAGGAGTGTGACAATTCAATTTTAAACGTGTGAAAGATTTAATTAATTTTTAGTTACCGTCTTTGAAGTTCTTTCAAAAATTAAATGCCATATCATGAACCGAAGACTGTGGTCATTGTCGGTCTCAGCTCCGGCGTACTAAATGAAGTGGAAGAAGAGATGAATAAATAAAAACTCTTCGTTAAGTGCTTGAAAGGCTAAATAATACTTTTAATCAAAAAACAAAGGTTATGATAGATACTCGCACACCAAATGAGTTTGTTTAGGCGTACAAGAATTGCGACCATTAATTAAATTTCAAAAAAAAGATCTGTGGCCACAGTAGGTACTCAGAGGGACACAAAAATGCTTGTGTTGTTGTAAATTCAGAATTAAATGAAAACTTTTAATAAAAAAAGACTTTACATCTCATAGTATGACCTTATTAATCGTTGTTATCATGTATCACTACGTACTAAAGTACGAATACAAACTCTTAAGAATTTTTTCTTAAAGGGCATTCTAATTTCCGACCTCCGTACGAATATCAACCCTCATAAAATGCTACAAAAAATTGCAGACCAGCGCTCATATCTAACCGCTGCCCATAACACTTTAACCGCACTGGAAAAAAAATTAGATAATGACTATGGTGAAATTGAGCACAACAACAATGTTATAGAGTATACAGTTGATGGTGTTGGGCGATACGTGGTGAGCAGACAGCCGTCTGTTATGGAACTGTGGGTGTCTTCACCGATAACTGGACCGAGTAAATTTGGGATGGTCGAGAAGAAATTTGTTGAGAAGAAGAACGGAATGGAGATAATGAAGTATTTTGAGATGGAGATGGAGAGGATAAAAAGAATGTTGGGTAATAGGTAGGATATTGGAGCAGTATGAGCAAAGAGAAGTATTAATGAGGATGTTAGGAGCAGATATTATCTAATGAGGGGTACGTGTTTGATTACGTAGTGTGTATGAAGAAGTTAATTAAACCGACTTTTAATAAAAAAACGGGTGAGTATGAGATGTAATAACTTAGATAAGTAAATATTCAAACGAGTAGAACTCGTATGAATAATCAGGTATATTATAAATATGATGAAGTGATAGGTAAACCATAAGAGTATTTATGGTTTATGAACCGATAAATAAAAACATTTTTTAGTAAAAGAACAGAATTCTCTTAAAACGTATTTACTAATGATTTAATTGTAAATTGTAATACTTTCATCCACAAAGCAGCTATTTGTACTGCAAGTGTTTCTTAGTTATAGTTTTAAAGGGTTTAAGACAAACAGTTCCTTATTGTAAGTACCATTCTCAATCTTTATTGTTACATGCTATATCAATTAAATATTGGAATTATAACAAACAGGCCTTAGATAACGTATTTATTATGAAAAAGATTTTAGAATAAACATATGATTTAATATCTCTAGGCTTTGTTAGAACAGGTGTGGTTTAACGTGTATAATGAGGAATAGTTCTAAAAAGTGTGAATACAACCAGAGTTACAGACATCCGTACGAGTAGCACTGGAATGATGATGCCGCTTGTCAAGCACGTATTAAGATATGCACTACGTAGTTAGTCATGAACAACGTACCAACTATACATTACGGCAATAATTATCGTGTCTTGCTATGGTAATGTGCTAGAAAAGCGTTCCGTTCTGTAAATGCGTTGTAATGTATTTCTCGATTGGCCCATCATAAATATTTTCTGATTGCGATTAGAACGTGCCTCCTGGTTTGATGAAGAAAGCGTGTTGTAAGGTTTGAGAAAGGAAATAACAGCTCATTCATCATTAACAAAAGACCGGCAACATCAACATCTGCGCATTAAAAGGGTATATACATGTGAAGTAAAGGTGTTTTTCGTCTTAAAAGCTTGTATAATTAAACGAATATGTTGTAAAGCTCCTTTATTAAAAAATATTAATTCGCTGGTCACAAACAAACGAAAATATTAAAAAATCAATTTTACACCCCTCATGTCACACTCAGAGATAATCCAAGATTTACTGAAAATACGGCCCAATCTTTTCAATGAGGACCTGAGCGAACTGGACGTACAAGCAAAGCTGATAAGGGGTGAGACAGACATGATAAAGTCTGTCATAAGCAATATAGAACACCAGATACGCGTAAAGAAGGAGGGCATAACGGAGAACCTGAAGAAGATCAAGCTGAACAGACAGCTGCCCTATCTGGTCGGGAATGTCGTAGAGATTTTGGATGATGAAGAAAACGACAAGAGTGCCGTGGTGAGCACGAGCACGCGTGTTACGTCCTTTCTGCCGATGATCGGACTTGTAGAGGCGCAGGATCTTAGACCGGGTGATATGGTATCCTTGCACAAGGAGACAAATGTTATATTTGAAAAGCTGCCGCCAGACTACGATACCAGGGTAAAAGCGATGGAGCTGGACGAGAAACCCACGGAGACGTTCGAGGACATCGGCGGGTTGGAAAGACAAATCATGGAACTTACGGAGGCGCTGGTACTGCCGATCACGCATCCGGAAAGATTCAGAAAACTGAACATCAGACCGCCGAAGGGCGTGCTGATGCACGGCCCGCCAGGCACCGGCAAAACGCTTATGGCGCGCGCATGCGCTGCCAAAAGCGAAACTACGTTTCTTAAGCTTGCAGGCCCGCAACTCGTGCAGATGTACATCGGTGATGGCGCCAAGCTCGTGAGAGATGCGTTCAAGCTTGCGCTTGAAAAGAAACCCACGATAATTTTTATTGATGAGATTGACGCGATAGGCACCAAAAGAACGAAGTCTGACCGTATTGGTGACAGGGAGGTGCAACGAACGATGCTTGAGCTGCTCAATCAGCTTGACGGCTTCTCATCGTCAGATGATGTCAAAATTATTGCGGCGACCAACCGCGTAGACATTCTTGACCCTGCGCTGCTTAGAAGTGGCCGGTTCGATAGGAAAATTGAATTTCCGCTTCCCAACACGGACGGGCGAAAGCGCATACTGCAGATACATGCGCGTAAAATGAGGGTGAGCAACAACGTAAATTTTGATGAGCTGGCGCGTAGTACGGAGGGCTTTAATGGTGCACAGTGCAAGGCTGTGTGTGTAGAAGCAGGAATGGTGGCACTTCGAAAGGATCATAAGGAGATTACGCAGAATGACATGATTGATGGCATACAGGAGGTGTTGGCCAAGAAGAAGAGCACTTTGATGTATTTTACGTAATTAAAGAGGCCTCTGGTTTTCAGGTTGCAGGGTTTTATCAAAAGGCGTTGTTTTGCAATCTCTGGCTATAAACGTGTTCATTAAGAATTTTCTTGTGTTTTGTATTAATACATCATTTGCTTAACAGCCGTACAACGTGCATTCATAAAAACAGCATAGTTTGACCAATCAATACTTCAAAATTACCAGTTTATCATTCTTTCTGTTATTTTCTCGTTAATATTGTCAAAAGTTTAAATTTATCTTTTATTAAAAGTAATTTAATCATAACATCCAATCTAACGTACTCTGCTGATCCGCAGAGACTGACCATGGTCACCAGCCCTTGGTTCATGAAATATAATAATTGTTATTCCATTATTAAATTAAACTTTACTTATTATTTCGATTTCATCCTACACTACAGCATCATTATTATTTCATTATTATTTCGATTTCATCCTACACTACAGCATCATTATTATTTCATTATTATTTCATTATTATTTTCATTATTATTTCATTATTATTTCATTATTATTTCATTATTATTTCATTATTATTTCGATTTCATCCTACACTACAGCATCATTATTATTTCATTATTATTCTCTCATTTCTCCTCAGCACTCTTCTGGTGTATTTATTTAAGAAACTACAACACTTCATAATTTACCTTGCCTAGACTAAACAATCAACCTGTGAACCGTTGTTACCATAAAATGGTGATAGAATAGAAGGAATATTATCGCTGTACTACTCTAATTAAACGTTTTAAATACCTTATAGATTGAACATGTGTAGAGAAACTTTATAGAATGTTTCTACGAAATAAACGTATCATACATCACGTGCATGTTGAACAGGTGTTAGGATGTTTGTTAACAGTTGATTAAAATGTTTCTGCGACATAAACGTATCATACACCACGTGTTGATCAGAAATGGTTGTTTAACAAACGTAGGGCAATAAAGTGATAAATCTAAGAAAACGGTAAATGCTGTACATTAACTGAAGATTGAGCCTTTATGACAGACAAGTTTAACCTAAAGACGTATTTAACTAAGAAAAAATGGCTGGACCAGCTCAATGAACAAAACCAGAAAAACATTCTTACCAGATACTCTGCCAGCAACGATAATTTTGGTACTAAAGCTCCTTAGAAGAACCATACCGTAAATAAAGACATACTAATACCGCAAATAAAGGTATACTACGCGCTTTAATTATATAAATCCTCAACATTGTTGCCATCAGGCCCTTGTTGCCGTTCAGCACTGCTCACGTTGAGATTTATGTTCATACTTCGTGCAAACGATTCGTACCTCTCCATGTCCTTCTGAGTGACACTCCTGCGCGTATTCTTCAGCGACTCCTGGAAATGCCTCAGACCAACGGTAAGCGGCTCACTTTCAATATCAATGTCCTCCTCATCAACATCACCGCCTTTCTCGCGGATGCTCGCCAGCTTGCTAACATCACGCTGGATGCTCTCCTTAAGCGCAAATTTGCGTGCTCTCTGCACAATCTCTGCAATATCAGCGCCTGAACATCCCTTGGTCGTTTCTGCAATGATCTTCAGATTTACGTCCGGGTTAAGGGGCGTCTTCCTGCACGTGGCCTTAAGGATCGAGTGCCTGCTCTCCTGGTCGGGCAGCGGTATAAAAATGAGCTGGTCAAGTCTGCCGGGCCTTAGCAGGGCGGTGTCCAGCTGGTCAGGCCGGTTCGTCGCGCCAATCACAAACACGTTCTTCTTGGCAGAGATGCCGTCCATCTCGGTCAGCATTTGATTCAAAACTCGATCGGTAACGCCGGAATCACTTGACGAATTGCTTCTGCTCTTCGCGATGCTGTCCAGCTCATCAAAGAAGATCACGCACGGCGCAGAACTGCGTGCCTTATCAAAAATATCGCGCACGTTTGCCTCACTTTCACCCACCCACATGTTCAGCAGCTCCGGTCCTTTCACCGATATGAAATTGGCCGAGCATTCGCTTGCCACCGCCTTGGCGAGCAGCGTCTTACCGCATCCTGGCGGGCCGTAGAACAGAATACCGCGGGAGGGCGTCATCCCAAGCTGCACGTATTTCTCAGAAAACTTTATCGGGTACGACACGGTCTCCTTGAGCTCGTCCTTAACGGCCTGCAGGCCACCAATATCCTCCCATTTCACGTTGGGCGTCTCAACAACGGTTTCACGCAGTGAACTTGGATCCGTGTTATCAACGGCGTACGTAAAGTCCTCCGTGGTCACCTTCAATGACGAAAGAACCTCCGGGTCGATTTGATCGGACTCAATGTCAATTTTCGGCATTTTACGTCTTATCTGCTGCATTGCTGCCTCTGAGCAAAGGGACGCGATGTCTGAGCCCACGAAGCCGTGCGTCTCATTCGCCACCTTCTCCAGATCTACGTCCTCTGCCAGCGCCATGTTGCGCGTATGAATGCGAAGAATTTCTAGGCGGCCGATCTTATCAGGAATGCCAATTTCAATTTCACGGCCGAACCGGCCGTAGCGCCTCAGCGCAGGATCAATGCTGTTTGGCCTGTTCGTTGCGCCCAGCACGATCACATTCGTTGCCTTCTTGATTCCGTCCATCAGCGTTAGCAGCTGAGACACGATACGCCTCTCAACCTCGCCGTGGCTCTTCTCTCTTTTTGGTGCTATCGAGTCGATTTCATCGATGAAGATGATTGAGGGCGCGTTTTTCTCCGCCTCCTTGAACACGTTACGCAAGTTGCTCTCGCTCTCCCCGGACATCTTGCTCATTATTTCTGGCCCGTTCACCACGTACAAGAACGCGCCGGTCTCGTTGGCAATAGCGCGTGCTATCAGCGTTTTGCCCGTGCCAGGCGGTCCAAAAAGAAGAATCCCGCGAGGTGGATTGATGCCCAGACTCGTATACAGCGCCGGATGGCGCAGTGGCAGCTCAATAAGCTCCCTCACCTGCGCCATCTGTCTCCTACAGCCACCCACATCATCGTATCCAATGCTCTTAAAATCTGCCTCGGCAGCCTCTCTGTCCACCTGACCCTTACAAAGTATTTTCGTCTCGGCCGTGATCAGCCCGTGCTTCAAATCGTTGGTGTCCTTCGGACTGGAAAGCTCCAGCACTTTAAAATCAACGGTCATCATTCCACACGTTATCGGAATGATGTCTCCCTTGCTGATGGGCACCAAAGGCTTGGTAAAATACGGCTGTATAAACTTTACAAACAGGGCCTCCTCGTCCATGTTCTTAGAAGTGTCAGCGATAGGCTTTATCACGGCAGCGTGCACCTTGATGAGCGACGAGCACGGATACAGTTTTACAATGTCCTGTATTCTTACACGTAGGTTATTGCGCGCGTACTTGCTGAGATAAATCGTTCGTTCCACCTTTGAGTTGAAAACACGCACCCTAAAGATGCACTCGCGCCGTCCTTTTCCCCTGGCAATGATGTGATTGCCGTCACGTACTCTGTGGCAGTTTGCCATTTCGGCAGACATGCCCAGCTCGTTTATCTCCAGCTCGTGGTTTGGCGGCGGATCAAGGACAAGGCAGCTGTTGTCTGTAACGTTCTCCAGTATGGCTGAAATGTAATCTTCGTTGTTTTTCTTTTCTGACATTTCCTGGGGTTTATTTATTTTTAAAATATAAATTTGATTTGGGCAAATGAATGAAAAGGATGAGTGCTGAAGAATGGTTGGTAGAATAAGGAGAGTAAATGGTACTTTATAATAGTTATAATGTATTTATAATGTATTTTATAATAGTTATTAATGTGTTTATAATAGTTATTAATGTGTTTATAATGTACTTTATAATAGTTATAATGTATTTATAATGTAGTTATAATATTTATGAATGTATTTTATAATATTTATTAATATCATATTAATAAAAAAGACAACTCGCAAGCTGATTGGTCAGTTCGAGAAAAAT
>JH993935.1:197394-211106 GCA_000316135.1 Trachipleistophora hominis | reverse complement strand
GTATCTTTATTGCTTTGCTCTGCCAGTCTTCGCTAAAAATTTATTTTTCTCATTCACGCCCAGCACGCTCTTCGCCACGCCAATCACCCTCGCATACTCCCCGCTGTGCCTCAACTCACAAACTTTCACAGAAACACGTCCATCACACATCAGGAACCGCCAGTAAAACTGCAGCATACTACCCATAACATACACACATTCATTACTATACTTCATAAAGAGTGCACCATCACATCGAACGTCACTTTTAAACTTGGTTACCATCTTTCCGTTGCTTGCACATTCTTCAATGAACAGAATGGCTGCACCATCATATTCTGTAAATGCATTCACGTCGTAAAGCTGGGCGTGCCCGGGAAACAAATGTCGAAGTACGAACGTATCGAACACGCTCACTGAATTACATACCATTTTTTTATACGCTGTTCTGGTGCACTTGATCGTGATGAGCATAGGCACGGTGTTTATACCGATGAGAAATAGTATGAAGAGTGGCACACGGTATATCAAGTGTACGGCACGGAGCAGTGTTGGTTGTTTGAGTGGTAATGGCGCAAAAGGGTTTTGTCCGGTGATCGGGTCATTGAAATTTGCAAACTTTTCCATGAGGGGAGAACAATTTCGTGTGATGTATGATAAAATGAGGTGGTAAAAGTAAACAAAGATGCTTTGGGTCAGAAAACTTCGATCAGAGATCCACGGCCATAGTTAGTACCCGGAACCAGAGTGTTTCATTTTGGAGTAGTGAAAATAAAAAACGATATTACTCATTGAAAAACGTACGATGAAATGAACTCATTGGTTTAGTAATGGTGCTGGCTTGTGTATAAGGATGGCAGTTTTTTTTAACAGTTAGTTTAATTATCTCCTTCATACACAATACCTGACCAAACACGCTTTTCTGATCCGCTGTACACCCTACCCATTTTATAATCAAAAGTCAATTTAATTATCTCCTTCATACACAATACCTGACCAAACACGCTCTTCTGATCTGCTAGGACAGACCATGACCACCAGCATTTGGTTCATTGAATAAGGATGGTATTAACATGTTGCATTTATGTGGATGTTGATAATAACGCCACTTTATTTATCAAGGAATATACTTTTCTTGATTGTCCCTTCCTGCGTAGGAGAGGTTTAACATGATGTCTTTATTCTTAGAAGATGACCGGTTGTTATATCAAATGCGTAATACCAGAGGATAATTTTGTTGTAAAGTACGTATATTGATAAATAATAGCATTTCTAGGAATAAATATAATGAAAGGAGCGTTAATAGAGTTTTGGCAAACATTGTTAGAGGATTTAAATGCGACTTTAGAAGTTCAAATTTTTAGGTAAACCTTTTTAAATAAAAATATAGAACGCATATCATAGCAATAGTATTGTAATATAACATATTAGCAAGAACATTTTTAACTCTAAAACCAATTAATCTTTTAACATGTTACATTAATCTACCAAGTCCACATTTATTATTAACATGCAACGTGAAATAAGAAATACAAAAGGCCACACGTTTTTTTATTCACATACAATAAAAATAAAAACATGGAGCTAATATAAATTACACCACCAATATTAAAGCATTGTGCCGTAAATGAGATTTTGCTTCCGATACATGTGGCGGAATCGTAACAAAATACGGTACATTAAAGCATTGTGCCGTAAATGAGATTTTGCTTCCGATACATGTGGCGGAATCGTAACAAAATACGGTAATATTACCAAGATTAGTGGAATTACAGTTTAGTTATGAAAAGCATGTGGTAGCAACAGCAATCGATGTATACACCCAACCAAGGTAATAAATATAAAACACGTCTATTTATCGTTGCCATACTGCTGATCGCAATTTATCATCACAAATTAATTTCTTAAAAACAAACAGTGCCAATCTGCGATGCTATTTCTGCTGCTGCTCTTCAAAAATAACAAGAAATTCTTAAAAATTGCCATAGCGCTCTTACTGCTCGTATTCGTGTATGTGGTATGCTTTATGGTGTACATTCTGAAAAACGTGGTAATAGAAATCGCTTCGATCGACATAGTGGACGGGTACATAGAAACACGCGTAAGCGTATGCAATGATACGCCATTTGACGTATATTTGAACGATCTTAGGCTGCAACTGAACGTTGCTGAGCTATCAGGTGCCATACATAAAAACCGCATGTTTAAGGGCACACGAATAGCCGGTGATAGCACAACACGCCTTAAATTTAAGTTCCACATCGTACAAGAATATGAGGTAAACGCCGTTCAGGGACATGTGCTTGTCGTGCTAAGTAAGTTTTACATAAAGGTGCCACTTAAACATGAAATCGGCACTGCATAAGACGTAGAAAGCCGTAAATAAACATTCTATCCATCCATTCTGCCAAGCAGCTCTTTTCTTCTATCCATTCGTCTTCTTCTTTTATTAGTTCTGCTTTCGCGCGTGCTCTTCCCTTTTTTCTTCTTGTTTCCTTTGTAACTGTTCAGGAATGCCTGCCGAGAAGCCTCGTCAAATGTTACTTCTTCTTTTTGAAAGCGCTTTCTCTTTCTTTCAGCGTACATTCTGTGGGCAAAAAAAATTTGGTTTTTTCTTTTGAATGAATAATAGAACGTGAGAGTTGTAGTGTGCGAAGGTTAAAAGGATTAAATGAACAGATTGTCATCAGAAAGAAATAGAACGTGAGAGGTTATAATTTAACAAACCATCAAGAATATTTAGGTTTTTTGTACAAGCGTGATAATAAATATCAAGTATTTGAGTTGATTAGCTTTGAATCAATGACCAGAACTACGGTAGGTACAGAGAGCGTCAGGAAGGTTTGTTTGAATAAGCAGGCAGTGGGAAAAGTAATTAAACAGACTTATCTAAAGACTTCGAGCTGTTAATGACACATACAGAGTTTTTGTAGGTAGAATTTTTTAATTAATTTTTCAATTGTTTATTAATAAAAATAAGTTTATTTAATCCTCTCCACCTTCGCACACTGCAACAAAAATCAATTTCTCAATTTTTTAAAAAACGTGTGTACTATTCGTGTTAAGAATTCAAAACGTTGTTGTCAAAATGTGAAAAGAGTTAATTAAATGGCTTTCATTAAAAAAATTCAGAAAGTTGTTGTCAAAATGTGAGAAGAGTTAATTTGTTTTGATCACATGCATTGTTTTGCTGCAAACACAAGTGTATGATTTATGGCACATAGGAAAGGTGAATATTTGAAACTTATAAAGAGGTGTTTATAATACGTGCCGTTTTGCAAAGCTGGTAAAATTATGGCCTCAAAATCATTCTTATTTCTCGAAAACGTCCTAGCGTAGAATATAGAGTAGTGAGTAGTTAGTAATTCAAACTAGATTGGTGATGTGTGAGTAGCTGAGAAATAACGATAGAACAATATCCACAGTAAAAATGAAAAGTTTTGTCGTAAAATACGTCATTATTTTGTTGATCATCAGGTTAGAATAGACCGTATTTAGAACGATGGACGTGCTGTAGCGTTACGATAAGCGTAATCTTGATCTAACCAATCTTAAGATAAAAGACAACTGAGTGCATCTCAACAGTAATTATTCGAATGGGTACCTAATTTTATTGCAAACAACTCTCATACACACTGATAAAGAATTGGCGCGCAAACACATGAGATTGTGCTAATTAACATAAAAGTGTTTTATGACAGTGAAACAAAATAAAAATGGATTATTAGTCAATATTTTGAGGATGAAGCGCTTTCAACTGTAAAACCCCTTTTAACGAAAAATTGAACAACAGGAAAGAACAGAAATATTAACGATAATACCGTGCATTTAATTTCCCTTTTAGTCAAAATTGTAGTTAGGAGGTAAATTATTAAGTTTTAAGTATGCATATCCTTTTCTAACAACTATTAGATCGTATTTTACGTCTAAATGCAGCCTCTCCATTTTGTATTTTTTATTATGATTAACGATTCCCCTTATGGCAGATAAGTCGTATATTTTTTGTTAAATTATCATTATGAGGGTTTAAAAGGCTTTTTTACTTCTCAATGTGATATTATCCTTTGTCGTATATTCTAAATCAAAATATTATTTCTAAACGTAATAACAGTATTAATATCAACTAAATTATTGGTCTCAGTTGCAATAAATCACCAATTATAATAAATTAAAATACTTAATCGTATATTATTACCAAGATTGATACTCACATGTAAACAACGCCTTTAATTATCACTACTCGATCGATTTTAGTTAAAATCTCAACCTTAAAACAGCACCATGCTCACTTCGCCGCTCGTCATAGGCAGCGTGCTATAATTAAAAAAATAGTAGTTGAGCCATCCCGTACCACGCAGAAACTTAAGATCCTCAAACATGCCTTCTCTGTTCGCAATCGCAAGTGCGTTAAACACGTGTGCGCCTTGCTCACAGGCCACATCAATCATCTCAGCAAGCAGTTCCTGCTTTGCAGGGCCTACCAGATGCATGAGATACGCGCCCTTGATCTCCTTTTCGTTTTTGACGGCCAACGAGCTCAAAAAATAGAACGAACCGAACGCTTGCAGCACGCCATCGTGCTCAATTACATAGAACTGCATAATACGCTCGTTGCACGCAAGCATCTCCGTACAAAACTCCTCATATAGTGCATACGTGTGCAACTCGTTGTTTAATCGCCTTATCTCTGCCAAATCACTTGCACGTGCCCGTCTACATCGCCGACTGGTAAGTCGCTTGTACCCTACAAAGTAATTTATGTATTTGCAGCTTGCCAGATACTCACAATCAAGTATTTTGTGCCAGTACTGAGCCCTACAGATTGAGAATGGCAGTTTGAGCGCACCAGTAAAGATCGCACAGGCTATTCCTCGCATATTAACGCGCCGCTGTATTTCTGTAATCATCAGCGGTGCCAGATTCTTATTTCTGAACGTTTTGTGTATGCAGAGGTAGTTAACCGATGCCAAAACGTGTTTAGTGCCGTTAATTACCACGTCATGTTCTTTTGCAAATACAAAGCCTATGATTGTGTGGTCATCCTTGACTAGCACGCAGTAGTCTGGACATGTGCGCTTGCCACCAAATTCCCAGCACAGAAATTCGTATGAATAGGTGAGACGGAACGAGCCAACATCGTCCTCAACGTAGTTGTCGCGTAGGAATGCGTAAATGTCCCGGTATTCTGAGGGCTGTGCGCATTCGAAGCGTAAGCCGAAAGGAAGGTCCAGCGGTGTCTTTCTTACGCCCTTTAAGGGCGTAATGTTCGTGTTGGATGCGTCTATTGCGACAGGCTGAGTCTCCCAAAATTTATGTTCTTTGGTCATGGGCAGAAATTTAACCGCCGTTAAACGATGGTATATGACCACAAGGAGCAAAAGCAAAATAGACGTTAACTGATGCACGTGTTATAATAGTAAGAGAACGAGATCCTAATTTCTCTAAGATCATCAATTTGATGCGATAATTTTGATATGAGCAGCGGTGTTTAATCCCCTCCTACGTAATTTTACAGCGATAGATTGTTTTGTGTTATAAATGTGAAGTATTTCTACGATTTGGATCAATTACAGCAATTGATCAGTGAAATTATAATAATAAGTTAAATAGATTAGCAATTTGCTAATAAAGTTAATACAATCGTTATAAAAGCTGTCACTAACACCATTGTTACAATCTTAACGTATTTTAATTAACCATAATTATGAATTATAAATATTTAACGATATATTTTCTTTATTATTTTATTTCGTTGTTTAACGTATTCCTTTGTTTAGCGTATTCCTCGTTTCTAAACTTCTTAAATTAGAAACTAATCCCACGTCTCTTAAATTAAAAACTAATCCTACTCATCTTTAATTACACCTATTAACAAGGATTACATGTTGTAACAAACATCTAAATATTCTATAACATACAACACATCGATAGATTCTACAGACATTCTTAACACACTACGTAGATATTGAACATTCTTTTAGTATATCATTCATTAATAAGAAATATAATTTAACATGATATAAGAAATATTACTTAAACAATATTTCCTTAATTGTTCATCTTATACTAACACATACATCATTATAATAGTACAAGTACTTACAAGTAAATAACCATAATTAATACTGGTAATAACAATAATACGTTTTAATACGTAGAAATAAATGTTCTACTTGTCTAAGAATACGATATATTAATGAATGCATTATACTACAGATATTACGATATTAATGAATGCACAGTATGATAAGTATTTTCTTATCAATCTTTGCTATAAAACTAATCTTTCATCTTAACATTAATAAGTCCCGTTCTAACAATTTTTATAAACTGTTTAATTAAATATTCTTATCTTTTGGTAGAGTAGGAGAAACATCTTTTATTACCATACAATACTTTAATATTACGTTTACTCATAAGATGTTCTTTAATGTAGAACGTTCTTATAGAAAGTATCCTTTTAAATTCATTTTAATTGCAAGAATATTAATTTAATGGTACAACACCTTTATTTTTAGAATTACGCCTTAATGAAAGATTTTGTAATGAAAAACACGTAAAGGATGGTCGTTGTTAATTTGTTTATAAAACATAGGAAAGGTAAAAATTGTTAATACGTTTATAATACACGTAAAGGATGATCATGTCTAAAATACTCATTTTTAAACTACGCATCGTAACATAAACTCGTAGAATACATGCAGTGGTAAACATTCGTAAATTACGTGCGTTACGCTTACAGCTGCTCATTCTCCCGCTGCTCCTCAATGATACGCTCTAACCGGTCCAAAATATCATCAACCGTTCGTACGTCCCTGTGCATCGCACAGAAAAGCATTTTCTTGATTCTTCTGGCACTTGCCGTGCCTATGGCTCGGCTGACCGCAAGCATTCGCTTGCTAGGCGGTCCGTAGCAATCGGGCAGCACCTCAAACCGGATTACATTCTTGAGCATGAGCACGTGCAAGGCATTCACAATCATCCTATGCACGTGCTGCTCGCACGGATAGTACATCCGTACCACCATGTCCATCCTATCCACGAATGCGCGGTCAACCACTCCAAGCAGGTTGGTGGTGCACATCAAGAAACAACCGCTCACGTCCAAATTTACAAGAAACGTGTTCACAATGCGCATGCTGTCCAGCGGCTCGTTTCTCGCACAGATCTGGTCTCTGCTCACGATCAAACTGTCCACCTCATCAATTATCACCACGGTGTGCTTGTCTACGCTCTTGAAGAGCTCGTTCAATTTGTGCGCGCTCTCGCCGTAAAATTTGGAGACGTACTGTGCGCTGTGCACCTCCACGGTCTTTGTGTGTTTGGTGCGCACCGCTATTTTTGCGG
The DNA here is from genome assembly GCA_000316135.1 of Trachipleistophora hominis. Lineage (NCBI taxonomy): Eukaryota > Fungi > Microsporidia > Pleistophoridae > Trachipleistophora > Trachipleistophora hominis. The sequence goes on along the minus strand of JH993935.1, from coordinate 203,780 downwards.
CTATTGCACGGCACAGCGCACTTTTGCCCGTTCCTGCCGGTCCGTGCAGCAGCACCGTTCGGCTGATTCCCATGCTCTTTGCTATACGCCTGTAACGGTTCGTTCTAAAGAAATGGTCAAGTATCCGGTACTTGACTGCGATGTCAATCACCAATTCGTAGAATAAACGCGCAGTTCCTTTGTACACCTTAATTTTTGTTTCTTTCGTTACACGGAACGTTCCTGAAAGGTGCCTCGTACTGCCGGTGTATCCTTCACATATCATCGTTGAGCCGTTGTACTGCGTATTAAGTGATACGATCGTGTTAAAGAGCCGTGTCTTAAGGTTTGCTCTTTTCGTTGTTTCTATTACCAGCTTGGAGAGTGATTGCACCATTTATGCGTGTTAAGGAATTGTTCTTGATTTATAGGACGGATTAAACTGGTGAACTGTTCTTGATTTATAGAATAGACTAAGTTGGCGAATTACATTATTTGTAGAACGGATTAAATCGAGGAATTACATTATTTATAGAATAGACTAAATTGGCGAATTACATTATTTATAGAATAGACTAAGTTGGCGAATTACATTATTTATAGGACGGATTAAACCGGTGAACTGTTCTTGATTTATAGAATAGACTAAATTGGCGAATTACATTATTTATAGAACAAGTATTTACTTTAATAATGATTCTTACTTATAGAACAATTCATGAAATGTGGTCTTACGACTATTCGTGTTAACAAGGAAAATATAAATTTTTGAAATCGTTACTCCTTCCTAAGACAATATGCTATTAAAATCTAAAGTTACTGCAAAGTACTAATATTAAATGAAATGGCACTAAAGATGAGAGAGTATCATTTGTTTGCATTTTTTTAAAAAAGTAGTTTAATTATCTCCTTACACAACAACATCTATTGTTTACATTCTAGTCTTACACAGGACTGTCCAGATAAACGTTCATGTCCGTAGAATGGTTGGATGACGTAATACTAACGACTAAAAGTTTAATTTCTTTCACTGTATAACTATGAATCACAAAGGAACTGTTTTATTGGAAAAACGATAATAGTTAAATACGGTGGTTTAAATCGTACAACAGAACGATAACACAAACAATTATGCCAGTTACTAAGTATTTATTATTGTAACGATTACAACATTGATCGTATTTAATACGTAGCAGTACTGTAGATACGTTATGATGATTGCTATCAAGAAAATCTTTTTATTTAAAGTGATATAAAAAGTATTTAATTTTTACAATAATAACATTTAATTAGGTTCTAAGAATGAATAGAACGGTTAAGATGGTTTAATAGATCATAGGAATAAAGTGGTAGAAAGCATGTCTATAATACAACGTTTTTTAAAGTTCGTTTATTTCTTGCTTGAAAGTCTGTTTAATTAACACCTCACACTTCTTCCCTTAAATTTCGTTTAATTAAACACATCATCCTCCTCGATTCATCTAAGCAACTTTAATGACGTGTTAAGCATCGATCGTATCTTTAACTGCTGTTGATTCTTAGCACTTGCAGCACAACGAGTAAATATTACCAAGAAGGTAAAATAAAGAAATACGTGAACTTATTAACAAACGTAAGTTAAGTAAACTTTTAGTTTTAATACGTAGAGTATTATTAGTAAAATATAAATGAGCTGTTATAAATAATAACTTAACAGCTCTGGTAATGTAGAAACAGTTCTATTAACAAGCATTATCTAATGTAGATTGAGAAGCTTTCGGCCTTCTTATCAATACATCGTATATCCTATCGGTATACTAAAATACACGTCAGTAAACAAAGATTATCAAAGCAAGGCAACCAATTTATTATAAGGTGATAGTTAAACGTATTTTTAATAAAATAAGTTCAGTTCATACGTAAAAGTAGTATTTGATTGGTTTGCTGTTTGAGATATACCCGTGTTATAAATATTACTCGATTTAAAGATTTTCTAATTTATACCTTATACAGGATAAAAAAGAGGTAATAGGATGTACACCGTATTAACGAGTAACCTAAGATTAAAATTATTAAGAAGAAGAATTAAAGATGTCATGGGATGGATATATGATTTAATGTTGACGTGGGGGTAATAATTTAGAAGAAACAATGAAAAACTTTGATGGTAAACCATAGACACAGTATAAAGATCGTACATTGATCAGCTTTGCAGTTATTTTAAACGAGTACTACGCTAGACGCAGGGTCGGTGTAATAACTGAGTAAAGGACGTTTATCATGAGATGTATGGCAATAAAAACATATTTTTTAAAAAAGGAATGTTATCATAAAAACGCAGTTTAATCGTAACTCGTATTATACACCGTGATGCACTGACGTATGGTTTATATTCAGCAGTGTATTTAATGTGAGCTATTTATAATTTTCTTGAAAAGGGAGAACAACTCGCGTATATCCTTGTCATCCTCAATTATTTTCGCCATTTCACGGCTGCACAACGCCTCAGGCGGTTTAGTGGCGTAACTTATTCGCACATTGTCCTGGTTGACCAGCCGAACATAGCAGCGCAAAACGCTCTTAAGCAGATTCTTGTCCATGTTTTCAAGTAGCTGCGCTACCATCGTATTCAAAATCACGCTGATAGCAATAAACCGCTCAAATGTCTGACACGCGTACTCCAGGCCTTCATCGCTGCCTATTATCTTAAGAAAAATGTACGTGGCTATCTTCTTAGAAACAATGCTGCCTATATCCATTATCTTCAGGGTGAGCGGCACTATCTCTGTGTTCTGGAGGTACAGGGCAGTCTTCTTATCATCATCTTTCAATAGCTGGCCGATCACTCCCAACCCAGCAATTCTCAAACTCTCAAACTGGTTGTTCAAACTGTTAGTGTTAAGGTAAGGATAGATGTAAAACGGGTACTGCGCATTGAGAAAGTCTTCTCTTACGCTTCTATCGGTAACAATGATTTGAAGGATGTTGAGCACTGTGATAACATCCGAGAATGACTTGTTTTCTATTTCGGGCAATGATAGCTGCGAAAACGGTGTAATGAGCTCCTGTAGTATTAGAAATGGTATTTCGTCTACTGTCCAAAATTCATACGATGATGACGGGTTTTTTTCGAGGTAAAGAAACAGTTTTTTGAGGTAGATTGACTTGTCCTTCTCTGCCAGAGACTTTTTTATGGTGTGGTTGAAATCAGAGACCATATGGAAGGGTGGGGGCAAAATATTTTTAGAATGGAGGGGGTTAATGACGGACTATTGAGAAGAGGCACCGTTTTATTTTGTTAATGTTGGTTATGAATAAAAACATTTACGGTTGAAAGTAATCTTTTAGTTATTTATAAATTATAAAAATTATTGAATGATGTAATAATGTATTTAAATGATTTGAGGTTGTGCTCATGAAATGATCAATTTCATAATGAAATCTATTTTTTATACGAATTTAACTATTATTGCTTGTTAGAAAAGGAAAATAAAAATACGTTGTAGGAAACGTAATGGCGAGTTATAGATAAGATATGGTGGAGGACTGGTTCAGATGCGTGTCTAAGGTAGTAAAAGTAAGGAAATATCTTAATTAAAACACGATGGATTATAAATATTATTGTTGGGCTAATACATGTTGCAACATAAGGGTTCATTTATTTAAGTGATTAAATAAAGGAGATTGTTCTGGGCTAACAATTATAATGGACCACTATAGCTGAAATATGATGGATAATTATAGGTGGAATATGATGGAGGATAGATATAAATGTGATAAAATAAATGTGTAGATATAAATGTGATAAACATTGCGGTAAGATGAAAGATTATAAAAAAGAAAATGAATTATACAAAGTGGAGAAAAAAAGAATGTGATAAAACGAGAAGTTATGACGTGCAATAACGCAAAAATACGAATTAAATCATGTTACTTGTATAAGAATATTGTTTTAGAAATTATTTAGCCATGAAAAAGGTGTTCTGTATTCTTAATGTTTATATTCCATAAATATTAGTGCTGTCCTTCTTGATATCTTTAAGTAAATACTATGACATAATCCAAGACACTGCTAATTACCTGATTTAATCTCTTAAATCAGAAAGTTTGCCAAATAAAACGGTAACCAATGTTTTTATTTTGGTACTAGCTACGCTATTCCGTTTATGAAACGAAAGTTTAAATTAGCAGGCATTCGATAGAATTTATTTTTTTTCGTTCTTAAATTCATTTTAAGTCACCTGTTTTGGCGCAATTCGTATTTTTAGCAAGGAAAAGGAAATTAATCTCCTACCAGTGTGAGCGATTTGTCAAACACCGATTATAAATGATTAAATAATTGGTTAAAGCAGACCATACACCCATCGATACAAAATATAATAAAATGACTCCGATAGCACGTTGATATAAACACGATTCCAAATTATATACTAGTGTAACGCTTAGCAAAAAATGGGCTTGCCAGAAGAAATTCATGGGCACAACAAATTAACAAGCACGATAACAGAGAATAATTTAATGAAAACGGCATGAACGAAACATTTCATTTGCACACCCTTTCAAGCTGCGTGTTCTTAACAAGAAGATCCTTCATACTCTTCCTCGCCCCGTTCTCCATCTTAAACTCCTTCACAACCCTTTTCCAGTCAACCGTATTACCAGCTCTGTACTTCTTGGTAAGCCTTTTCAACAGAACAACATCGTTCTCGGACCAACCGTTGCACACCAGTGACGGGTCAACAAAAACTTTTTCTCTTTTTATCCTCGGATCGTTGCGCTGACATATCGCAGCACTGTTGCGCACTTCAATCACGTGCTGATTAAAAAGTGTTTTCTTCTCTTTGCGGAATTTTGCATCATGATCAGTTCTCTCAAAGTCGTTCATCGTCTCGTACCCCGGATGGTAAGCAATAAAATCAAAGCTTCTCGTGCTCTCAAAATTCTTCCAGAATGCGTAGAACATCTCGACCCGCTCTGGCGGTGTTTCTGGGTCACCAAGCATCGGAGCATCACCCTTGGCAAACACCCGCATATTTTCAAAATATTTTCCAAAGAATTCGTAGAAAGTTGAGCCGTAATTCTTATCCTCAACAGGAATGTCCTCAACAAAATAGTCGTCGTACTTTTTCTTCCAGAAGGTGCTTTTCAGTATTTCGTAGCCGTTTCGTATCGCTATAAACACACGATCATCGTGGTAATTCGGGTGATAACGCACTATACGCTCCCTGTAGCGCAAGAACAGAACGTTTGGAGGAATAGGCAAGCGTCTGTATTCCTGCACGTTCAGCAGGAAGTATAGATCAATTGCAAGTATGTGTGTGAGCTGTGCAGGAACGTATTTTGCAAGAATGTCGGTGTCTTTTCGCTGCTGCTCGGCACGCTCTTTTAAAATGCGCACGTGGTCCTCGTGGACGGTTATCTTCATTTTTGCGTTTTAAGGGGGAGAATGCCATAAAGACGTTTATAGAAGAACTTATACAATAAGGGGGACACATCAAAAAATAATTCGTGTAATATTAAATGTTATGGAACGTGTGAAATGATTAATAAAAACGGTTTTAGTAAAAATATGTAATGTTGATCACGAGTGCTACACAGAATATCAACTTTTTCTGAATAATGACAATAAAAATTTTATTTCGAACCGCTTACTTATTGTACAATGTTTTATACTATCATTGCTTTTGATTGCCGAATCATTCTTTCTGCTAATAATTGTCAAAGCGTATTGTATATGGCCGGGAATGCTAATCACCAACTGGTTCCGTTTAAATCATACTCTATCGATTAAGATTTATGCGAGCGCGCTCCTTTGTAAAGACTGACCAACCACGGATCAAACGAAATACGTAGCACGTGCCACGTGCGGGTGTACATCAACATCAAAGAAAGTGAATGCTATGGATATTTATTTTTTAATTCTTAATCACTAAAGTTCAAATATAGTACACATTCTATATGGTAAGTTTAATCCGTCAGATCATTACGATTTGTTGAGGTATCATATTATTATATGTAAAATATTTAAATTTTCTAAAAAAATTTTGCCCTAATTGGTCGTAGAGAGTTGAGTCGCTTGATAGCACACTCATAGCAAATGACCAACATTTTAATCTAAAAAATTTGTTTTATTATTTATTATGTTGATTTTTATGCTTTTATGTTCCTTCTTGATTTTTGAGTCACATACAACAGGTTCCTCGTACTTTTCAGCTCATAGTTGGCGCTAATAGCGCTATCCTGTTATTAAAAAACTGCCATAATAAAATGGAATTATAAGTTAACCTGGTATTTCATGCTGTAAAAAATTATTTTTATAGTTTAAACTTGCATAATTTACGGTTTTGAAATAAACTATTTTAATTTAATCTAATAACTCATTATACGTTACATTTCTTGTATACATCATGTTGTTGTCAGCTTCGCCC
>JH993935.1:179569-196434 GCA_000316135.1 Trachipleistophora hominis | reverse complement strand
GGATGATAGTTTCTAGCAATTTATCACCAGGCTATGGAACCTCGTTCTCTATTTGAACCATCTTTCATATTCCCATAAGGAATGCCATGGGATTTTTCTCTGTTTCGTTTGGCATAATGAACATTTTTTACATAAATTGGAGCGATTGCGCCGTATCCAACTAGCCGTAATAAATGCGCTAAGACGCGTTTCAACGAATGCTGTCCATCTATTGTAAATGCTGAATTTGTGATGGCCATCTTCCAAGATGGTAAAAATAAACAAAATTTACACACTTGAAATTGGTTACCACATCCCAGGACACGCTTTTCTCTCAAACATTCTGAACTTAACTGTCCAGATTGTTCCTAGTTGCATGGTCAGTATTTCACGGCGTAAATATCTACAGTTTGGAGAGGTTGCTCTCTCTAACATATCCCGCGTACTTTTTCCAAGTCAAATACCGTTGTTCCGCACTTGTTGATGTTCACAAACATCCTCCACCGTCCGCACCAATCGCTTATATTCTGTAAGTTTCTCTTTAACTCGTGAATTAACTCTGCAAGTATAACAATATCGTCGGCAAACAGCAAGCCGGTAATAGGTCGTACGCTTGGCTGCATTACGACTCGGCTGAGGTTGTTGAACAAGTCATTGATCTATAGATCAAACAGGATCGATGATGCTGAGCATCCCTGTCTAATACCTATATTGTGCACGACCGAAGCTGAAGACGGTTCACCAGTCCGCACAGGCGCCTGTTTAAGGCTGTGGAAAGACGAAGTAGCTCGTCATAAAATCTGTATAACTTCAGCTTGGCAAGCAGATCTTTCTGCTATGCGTCTTTAAGTAGGTGTTGAATGGAATGTTGAATTATTAACTAACCATGTTTCTTCAAGAAAAGCCTTCGATAAGTTCAGGAGGATCGTGTGTGTTGCTCTATTCCATAGGCTGCACTGTCTCTATATCTCGTACAGACAGATTACGTGTGTAACCTACTCCCCCGGCTTTTTGAACTCGGATTGCTCGTGAGTTAAGATTTTTTCACGCTCCAAGATGCATACGGCCTATCAACACCAATCTTTGTCACCATTTTATGAAGTGTACCATTGAATGAAATTCTTCTGTAGTTAGATTCAGATCTCTCGTCTTGGGAACTGGAACAATAACAGACTCGTTCCATCTTCTCACACTTGCATAACAAAAAAGTAAAGCACACGTGACAGTAATTTTTCTTGTATTAGCACTGAAACCTGTAAACATTCTAATAGATGTAAAAAAATTTTTCAAAAAATTATTCACACTATTCAAGCTGATAATGACTAAACCATTCGATTTATTCACAAAACTTGCTCGATATCTAAGCTGTTTAAACACCCGTTAGAGTTCAAAAATGTGTTATAATCCACAATTGCCTTTTCAAGATTATTAATCCAGAAATTTGTTATTTCTTGCCATCTTTTGAGATCATTTTGCAAATCTGACAACCACGCGTCTGAGTCTCTCAAAGCATCAAATAGCATTCGTTCATATAGTTCATATTGCTCTTTGATACTGTTGTATGGATTCATATTGTGAATACCGTAATTTAAATTTATTTCGATAAGCTTGTCTTTTGAGCTGAGAATTTGTTGTACAATCTTTGTTTTAATTTCATTTACGTTTTTTAATGCATTCGTTATTTTTGCACGTATGTTCTTAGTACTATCTTTAAAACTTTTAAGTTTTTGGTCAAAGCATTGTTTACACGCCGGCAGAATGCAAGGAGACGTATTAATACATTCTCCTTTCGTATGTGTTTTGTGTATCATTGTATTAGTGACCGGTGGCCTGTTGTCCTCTGGGAATATATTATAAGATGATTTTTGCACCGATGATGACGTCTCACAATCTTTTTTAGTATCGTCACAAATATAGGCCCCATTTACAGGCGTGTGGTCAGGTCTTCTCTCCGACTTTGTATACGCTATCCAAGGATATGTCTGAGTACACACCTCATATAAACCGGATTGGGCGTTTATATCACCCTCGTTGTGATATGTACTTTCTTTTCCGTGATAGCTTACGAATGGGAAATTACCTCGTTTTTCATGGTTGAAATTATTTCCTTCATAATTTGCTTGTGATAAAGGTCCATTAGGTAAGTTTGTGTTGTTAGGTCTTTCTATTCTTCGTATTATGCCATTTATTTCGTCATCAAATCTAGTTACTCTATCACCGTGAGTGCAGCTAGTGGCTTCGCAAGTCGATCTCTGTTCAACGGGCTTTGATGGCAAACTGTAAGTACGTTTTAATTCATTATTGTCCAACGAAGATGGACGTTCACCATATACCTCGTTCTGGTCCCCGTTTTTGGGCTGCTTACCTCCACAAATTAATCTTCTCTTCAAACCAAATATTACACCAGGTGCATCTCTATAACCCAATACTCCTTCAAAAAATAATATAACCAAACTGATGTAGTGCATGCTACAGTTTAATAAAACAGTCTATTTATATTTTTATAATACACAAGTATTTAATTACTGTCAAAAGTCATGTTTGACGGTACTATATTAAGATAATTTTTTTTTATTTCACATGCAATTCGAAATTCTCTCCTTGTATTTTATATCTATTTAAAGAAGCAATGATATTTAGGAATCTAGTTGGATAATTAATAAGACAAAGAGACTGAATAAAAAATTTGTGCAATTCCTCATTTAGTAAATGCATAACAAAAATCTACCAGTTTATTGTATTGTTCACAAGTGTTATCGACCACATATAAATTTATCAGTTAATATTAAGAAATATGACAATAATGAACATTGACAAGAAGATAATTGAACAGTGTTGAAATCAGAAAGCAACAAAAAATTAGTTAAGGATATTTTTAACAAAAAATGTTTAGGTACATTAACATTCTTATATTCAACGTATATTGGGTTGTGTAATCATATTCACACGTCATTTCCGTGTAATTTGTACGATCTTGATTTTTATCAATCAATTTCGTTTCATAATGAAAACATGCGATTGCAATTTAATATTGTGTCAATAACTTCACACGTACTAACGTATATGGAATAAAATTTATAATTTTACATGCTAGTAGGCAATAAAAACGTGTTCTACGGTGGTGATGATCGGAAACTTTCAGTAATAGAGATTCATCCCAAATGCTTGTTAAATTACCTTCATAGTATTAGGTTATTGCCAAGATCATCGCATATCTGTGAAGTACTCATTACGCATCCGAAGATTTTTGAAACAAAACACTAAGATTTGTAATAACTTATTAGAAAAGTATAGTCTACTTATATACACCGCGTTATTTAATAAAAATCGCGTTTTTTACTTGTAGAATATAAATTTGCGGATATCAAAGTCATTTTTTACGGGATTTCCTTTATTTCAGACGATCACTCGTATTTCATACCATTCAAATTGTTTTTATCAAAATAAAAATATATAAATAAACCAACAACTACACCCTATTATGATGTATCTCGTATTGTTATTGCTTATCAGACGAATCATGGTTGTAAAGGTCCCACGAAGATGTACGGGAGATGAATTTCCGATGTTGATCATGATCAGCCAGAGAGAACAACAGAAAATGAAGAAGATATCACTGGTTTTAATCCGAACAATGCCTATATTTCATCATATAGGGCGATGTCAGTGCATTCGTCCTCGTGTTCCGATAAGTGTCCGTGTTTCGTCATAGTGTGTGATGAAACACAAACCTTCGATGTAAATAGCGAAAAAACTACCATATTGAAAAATGATACAGTAACGGAAAAATCTGCAATTCATATATTATCACACAAATAAAATGGCTTGGAATCACTTGGTAATACGTTCGTTACAAAAAAATATGCTAATCTTGACCAGCCATTAGTACAGAATTTGGGCAAACAGACATTTAAAAATAGTAAGTCGGAAGCTCATGAAAAAAAGAATCCCGAACATGTTGAAGATGAACGGAATGTAGATGGTAAAAAAACCAATTGCGACCAAAATCGATGTTTTATGGAAGAAAAATCAAATACTACGTATGAAAACCATGAACCGAAGGCCGGTAACCATAGTTGAAGCCCTAGCGGGCCAGAAAGGAAATTTGTTATTTTTGCTGTTGACAATGAAGAGGCAGGAGATGATTTAAACGATGATGATAATAAGATGGAAGGTTAGTCACCAGATTTTTAAATAAAACTCTTTTAGTCAAAAAAACGTATGAAAAGAGCCAATGATGTGAATCTATAATTGTCAATGACCGTAAATACCATAACAATGTAAGATATAATACGTATTCAGCAGAATCAAACTATAAAGTTACCCAAACGACAGAAGAAACCAGCAACCGAGATCTTACACGAACACGGCCATCCAACACTTCCGGACTGGATTTAAAAATGAAAAAAAATTGAAGAAGTATTTACACGTTTTCAAGGAGATATGCCCAATTACGGTTGTGGTACATTCAACCATAAGAAACAACTTTCTACTTTTCTTGAAAGTTATTTTAAAAATCAATTAAAAAGCAAATCGAAGTGGAGCAATAATTCATTTTGACTTAAGAAAAAGCACCCAACTACATGTTCAAAAAATCACAGTTCAGTAAACGATGACAGTAAATGTGCATCATCGAAGCCGGTAAAATCAATTCTAAAGTGTTAAAGAGGACAAGATGGCCGGGTGTATCGCGATTACTGTCAAAGAGGTCGAAGAGGGTGCAATGGCAAGATAAAATGCGACCGACCTGATCTCAAAATTCTAGTCTTGTACCCGATGAGCTACCTACGCTATTTTATTATCTTGATTGGAGAGGAACGATAAATACTTTCATACGACTTTTGGATATTAGAAAATACTGGAACCAAGCATAATTGAACCTAACCCAAGGAAGACGACTTAAATGTCAATATATCTAGGAATAGTTTCAAAGAGTAGACATCAACATACATTTTGTTAGTATTGATCTTAGATATTGTTCGTGTTGTGTGTTGACGTATTTACCGACGAATTGCGATCCTAACAATTGGTAGATCTTTTGTTGCTCATTGTTGGTTTGGATTTTTATTGAGGTGAATAATGTTAGTAATTAAAGTATTTGGTTTAATGAACCATAAAAACAACAGTTCACCCATTTGAATAGAGAAAATTAATATTAATGTTTTTATTTTAATTAGTTTGACCAAAATAGTGGTACGACGCAGACTCATCAACCGATTTTTGCTATTTTTCTAAACATGCAGTATACCACTGGTTAACCCTAGAAACCTCTAATCCAAAAAATAACACTTTTCTTTTCAGAAATTCCCTTTTGGTAGCTTTTCTTGGAAAACAAAGAAAGGAAAAGAGTGGGGATGTCAAAGATGTCGTTGATAGCATGACGAAATCGGCATTTTAATTATTTTAAAAAATAAAAGTGTGATTTGTGTAAGTATTATACCCACTTATTAATAGCAATTGATTCTGTTTTATTACATCTATGAGACGAATAAGCATTCACGCATTCTATTTTGTTCTCTCTCCACTGTACTTAGTTGGTATGATAGACTTTGGTTAAATAAATTTTCTGAAAACTGCCTAATACGGTTATTATTTTTGCTACCACTTGAAAATGTTAGGCACGATGAATTATTTAAATTTTAAACGACAAGGATACTGTTCTTTGTAATTATTTAATCGTTTCCTAAATCTTTTTACTATTCTAAGCGTTTTATATCTTTGTATGCGTCACTGTATTGACAGATAATCAATAATTCTTCACATTTTTGGCATAAAATGTTCTTATGACCATCATTTAGATATGTTTAATGTTCATTTTACCAGAACGTATTCGTACGAAAATATTTATAGCAATAAGAACTATTACGCCATTCAGATGCCCAGAAAATTCGTATTATGAAATCTTAACCATCGTAAATAACCATAACTGATTTACAATTCAATAAAGAGTTTTATTAACAGCAATACACACTCATAAACGATAATTTTATATATAACGAACTTTCAGCTCCAACACTGTTAAATACAGTGAATATATTGATAAGTAGACGTAAAAGATAGTTTATTATTTAACCTGTTTACTGCGTGTAAATATAATTTGCAATCAAGGTCGTCATATAAAACAAGTTACGTTATTTACCAGCGGTTCATATTCTCTAAAGTTTGACAAAAATTTTTATTAAAACTATAAAACTTGTTAAATAGGTGTTGGGTGAACGTTGAATTATTAGTTAAATACGTTTCTTCAAAAAAAAACTATAAAACTATTATCCTCTCATGTCAACCAGTGAAATATCCCTTTTAAGTAATTGTATTTTTTAAAAATTAGTATTTCACTCCCATTTTAATTAAATCATTCTTTACGGTACAACACGTATTGATGTTATAAAATATATTTTCATCTTCAACACGTAGGAATACGGTCATGTTTAACACGCTGTGAAAATGATGTTATTTTTTGCTATATTAGTACTAAATCACAATTTAATATGGAGGTAAATACCATGATTGTGCACTGCTATTAAATCTTACAATCTCTCACAAGCCTTAATAGCTTATTACTTGTAACAACCAACTTCAATTGATCAATAAATTAAACCTCCCAACTTCGTAAGATTTAAGTTATTAATTCACATTTAACAGCAATATGTACGTACTCTTGTTAATATAATACTTTGAAGCATTTTTTTTGGTAAAATAACAATTTAGAATTTTAACAAGATACTACATGAATATACTATTACATTGGTAACTTCTGTATTACTGTTATTAGAAGGAGATTCATTTATTTTTAGAATAATAAGATTTATTAACAATTATAAATCTTACAACGTTAATTTTCTCGCAAAAACTTTTCTAATCGTTCTGCAACCTTTACTTGAACAACCTCGGGTGCTAAAATTGCGTTACGATGCAGACTTTCTGAGAGTGCAATTCCGAGTTCTAGCTCATAGTTCATTGGGTTGTTTATTTCTATCGTAGTTGACGAATCTTCTTCGTATTGAATTTTCATTTCTGGGATTATCGACAAAAAAATTAAAAATAATTAGTTTCGAAATAGTATGTTAAAACAATTATGAGAAGTCAACGAGTATAATTGTTATATAAAAGTAATTTATGAATATTTACACCAATAAAAATGAATTATGTTGTTTATCATATTAGTTTGAATGAATGACAGTTCAAGTACATCATGATTTGGAATAATAAATTGATATTTATAAATATTATGGTCGTAGTATCGCGTGCTCTAACAATATTCTTGTATTCATTTGTTTTTGAACGGACATTTATAATAAGATCAACCATAATGATCTATGATTGTCTCTTATAAGTACCGTTTAAAACAGCATCGCCCATATTATTATAATCTTTTTGTAATAATAACCATTAGTTGGTGTTAGTACAAATGTAATTGGGCTGAATAAGACGTGGGACGATACAATAAAAAATAACGCTACTTTTGAAATTTAGTATGATCTAAAGTTTATTATTCTGCAAAAGGCTAGACTATTTAGCTAGCATTACTATTTTCATCATGAAATAACATTGTATTATTTCTTCTTATATCTCTATTGCTAAAACAGCAAGTATTTAACGTGAACCAAGGCGCACACTAATTTGGTAGCACATCAACCAATTACTATGTTCATCTCACTAATAATTAATTTAGAATTTTAAATATATTTTATTATTAATTAATCTGGTGCAATACCACGAATAAACGCTTCTGTGACTATAATCACATTACCAATTGTTTCATAAATTGTTGATTAATGAAACGGTACCAGCTTCTTTCTCATAAACAATTGTTTTACTAATAATTTTACTAATAAATTATTATTTACAACGCTTTATTTATTAACCCGCCGTATTTACAAAATACATGTTAACTCGTCATAAAGCCTAATAAATGGTGACTAATTACCAACATCAAAGGGTTAACTATAACAAAACGTCTTTAAAAGCAGTATTTATTTGTAATATCTACACAGTGTCTTGTTAAAACACGATATTTCAAATGTGGGTGTAGGTTCTATTCTTTTGTATATAATACTCCGCTGAGAGGACTGTCATGAAGCTCTGTTGCCGACAATAAACTGCAAGATTTGCACATAGAGTAAATGATGGTGAGATGTTTTAGATGATTTGATGCTTTTCACAACCTTTTCATCATATACAAATGCGTAAATATATCTAAATATAGAATTTATAGTCGTCCTATATTCACTGTCTTTCTTTTCCTTTTTTCATCCATCTAGTCAGATAATGGATATGAGTAAACTATAAGCAGTTTTGTAAGACAATAATTGGTAAGATTTTTTAAAAAATGTTTCAATATCACGTACATAGTATCAAGCTGCTACCAACGGCTTTGCACCGTCTTTCGGACACATTCAGGCATTTGATCACCATAAAGGATAATTCAAAAGCATGTCACTCGTTAGAACGCAGCACCAATAAACTAACACATTTTAATTGATACAAAACATCCATTTGTATATTTGGTCACAATTACTGTTCTCTTGGAGGTTACCGTGCTGCTACATGGATGTGAACCAACAGTACGCTATTTCCATTAAAAACAAGTTTCAAAATATTTTCCCCTCAAAAATTATTCTCACAGATTTCAGCAAATCTTTTTTTACCCCCTTGCGAAAAAATGAGAGTGAAGCTGACGCACATATTTTTCTTCTTGCTAGCGCTGCACTGCGCCACACAAACACAGCAGCAATGCGACTACAGAAAGCGATTCTATGATCTGGTACAGACGGCCAAAGACTACTACACACGATCGATGGTGTACATGATCAGTCTGAAGGATGATGCCGTGAGGAGGGCCACGACCGAGTATGAGAAGTTGAAAGCTAAGTATAAAAAGGCGAGCGAGGAGAGTGAGGTTAAGAAAGAGGAGCAATCGGATCCTACCGATGAGTTGCGACAGCTTCTGGAAGCACTGACGGCGATGCAGTCGAAGCATCAGCTCAATACGGAGAAAACGATTAAAGCGAAGGATGATGAGGAAGCAACTGAAAATGCTGAAGAAGAGAAGGAAAGGAAAGCTGAAAGTAAAGAGAAGGAGTATCTTTAAGCAGGGTGATATTTAAATAAATTTTATTTAATGTTCATGAATACGATCTGTGGTGTATCTTTTAAAACATTGTTTTGATGCGGATAGGTAGTTTAATCTCTATTTCTCGTGGTTTAATATTCAACTAACACGAGCACATCAGTATTGAATGCTCGTTTTCTGTGATTAAATGGCACTTAATGCCATGAACTATCGTCTTATATTACTTAGAGAATCTAATTCGCTTTCTTCGTCGTCTTGACCGCTGTTAAAAAATCAATTTTGGTCGTTCAACGCTTGACATATTCGATAGAGTAGACTGTATCAAACTTTATCACCAATTCTGTCGCAGTTCAGTGTAGAACATCCAACAAACCTTATTCATAATAGAACAATATTATTAAGATCAGACAATTGCGCAGATAAGTTACCATTCTTTAGCATAGGAATAGCTTGGCCTTACGTGATGCACCTCGTACTTAAAAGTACAACAAATTAATTCAATAGATTATACGATAGCATAAAAGTTTGTATGAGACTGTAATAGAAATAAATAATTTTATAGGCCAGTATATGATGTTGCATGTATTGGTACTCCGCTATAAATTGTTGTTGTATATATTATCAAGGATATCAAAAATATGCTGAATATAGTCATTACGTTATAAATTTATTTCAAATTTTAACTTTAAAGAATAGCATGTATTTGTGAGTTATCAGATATACATAACACGACTTTGATATAAACCGTGTTTTATACAGACAAATATCGATTTATAATTCAAAACAAGTATTGATGGCTAGAATTACTAACTATTGTTTTGTTTTATAGTTCATTATGGCTTGTATATTGACAAAAATGGTTATCTGTTCTATTTTGCCAAGATATACCATAATCAATAAAAATGTTCATTTTTCAACCAAATGTTACCTAATATATCTTAAATAGACTGTTGTTCGGACGAAGTCTCAATTAAAAATGTCAATAAATGTTCATGAATTGCCAACTAGATGCTAAACTATCAATAATACCTGAAAAAGGTGTTTTCGGATTAAAAAATTATAATACATGTAAGTAATCTGTGGAACATTGAAAATACGATTTTTTCTTGGTAAAATTTTTGAAAAGAATTTAAGCGGCTCTTCTCTTACAATACAATGACATCTCGTTCATGAACCAAAAACCGGTGGTCATGGTTGGTCTTAGCGGACCATAAAAGCTTGTGCGAGGTGATATGGTAAATAAATAAATTTTTAGTAAAAAAATACAAGGACATTTATTGAAAACTAATCTACCTAATATATTGGGTATTTATATTAGAAGACGAGTGAAGGGGCGTGAAATATGGTATTTGTGCGATTTCATGATTTGGATATGTCAAGATTACGTAATTATTTCGATGTCTAGAATTTCAAATTCATTTTAATAATCTTGATATTCTAAAACGTGTCACATTTAAATTTTAGTAACTATAAGACGTTTATTACCATGAAAAATAAAACATTCGTTTTAACATTTACTCGATTGAAATATAGTAAAACATTCATATTACACAAATTAGAACTCTTTTTAACACTTTAAATTGTATGAATACATTATAATGTTGTAAATGTTTGCTTACAACTGAATATACTTGTTTTGAACACTGTAGTACCAGGTAAATATTCAAAGAAAAAAGAAGAGGGCGGCAATGCTTATCTATTATAACACTAACATCTTTTTTGTGTAATCATTCGCCCAGGTCACTAATCATAAATCACGAAAGCGTCATTTGCAACGATCATCAGCTGTCAGCAGTAAATTAAACCTTGGCTATAAAAGCATCGAAAAGCTCAGCGACATGGAAAATTATCAGAATTATTATGTCATAACGGGTGAACAGCGGTCATGGGTATGGTACACTACAATACATGGTGCAAAGGTGGTGCTACTTGCCTTTTTTTTCTATAACGCATTTTCAGAGTTTTGCGGTGAATTAACGATACTAAGAGCAATTTGTATAACGTTGGCTTCTTCGAACATGTTTGGTTGGTTTTTTATCTGCCATGCACTAATGAGCAAGAATATATACCAAATGAAAATATTCAATTACATACTAACACTTGAACTTATTCTATTGATAACATTAGTAATGGAAGCATTAGGACGCATTCATCACGTAGGAGCACTCGCAATTTTTCCTATTGCTATCATAATCGGTCTTGAAATGATCTACAACTGCCTAGTTATCAAAGCAGCTGCTCCGGAGTTTTCTTGGTACTACTTTAAGAAGACACGGATGTCACCAAATTTATTGGGTAAGTCTATTTTCTAATTTGAAATTTTTAAAATGAGACAAAAATTTCGGGTAGCAGTGTTTGCACAATACTACAGTTTTATGGTATATATGTCATTTCGAGCCACTGGTGACCTGGAGACAAAATGGGATTTTATTAGAAATGCCATTTCGGGATTAATCGTTTCTAATGCAATTCTAATACAGTTGACGTTCAAATATGAAATGACATCGATACGCATAGCGAATATTCTGTCGAAATTTATAACTTCTGGTTTAATTACAGGCATGTACGTGTATGCAATGGTTGTAACCGGTAAGAATATGTCAGTTCAAATGTAAGTCTATTTTTTAATTTGTTTCTATAGTGTATTCTATGGCATGGTTACATTATGCGATCTTTTCTTCGTTGTCTACGCTTATAGGGATTTTCAGAACTTCGGAAAAGGATTAGCTGAATAAATTGGTTGCTGCGTTGAATGTATGGCTTATTTACTGAGAAAATGATTTCAAAAACTCATTCTTTTGGCTATACTAAAGTTTTACCTTTATTATAACACCTATTTTATTCGTTCGGTTATGACCATTTTCCAATTATAATATTATAAATACGCGATTACTTTACTGCAATAGATAAATCTAAAACTAGTCTTTAAGTTTTATTCAAATTGTTTTTTAACCATTTGTTAATTTGCATTACAACACATATGATCAACAATTACTATTTTTTAGTCATGTTCTCATAATTTATTCGTAATAAAAGCATCAATTGGTAGCCAATATGAGACAATCCCAAAAATAATTGCATTACCTATGATATATATCAAAAGTAATTGTGTTGAACTCTTATCATTGCCTCATAAGTAACATTTATTATTGATTGAAATATACTTTATTTTTTTCTACATTGAAATCACAAATTTAACCTACATTTTGCAGTTTGGTTCACTTAAATTATATTTAATAATCATTCTTTTTTTGAAGACACATATTTGACCAATAATTCAACATTCTACTTAACACCTATTTAACATGCTTTTACTGGTATGTTACCACCTAACACAGCCTGTTCAGCCTTTGATTCACTTCAGAGGTACTAAAATAATAATTTATATTTTAATAAACGATTACATATCATACATGCTGTGGTGGATTTTAATTATCTAATGTTATGGTTGTAAATTGTTTCGTTACTGTATCTTTTAGTTCTGCAGTTTGATCGAGTCAATACCATCGTAGCTCCAGTTAGGCCAGAAGGTATTGAATTCAACAACCAATCACTCTTTTATCACATTCATAATTGATGCTTTACCATAAAATTTAGTTTACAAACGTTTAAAAAAGAATATATTTAGTCTATTGCCGACATTTTTAATTTGTAATCACGAACATATTTGTGAAACGAATCAGCTTGAAAATAGCGAATAAATACATTTCAAAAACTTCGAAATATGGTAAATCAAAAGTGATTTTGTTTACTTATATCGTTAAATGATCTGCTGAACATTCATTTGACAGCTTTAAATTAAAGTGTAAGTAAAAAACACCAAAAAAGTTTGGTTTAATAAATAACTATCGCAGTTTCTATATATTAATCAGAGTACCACGTTTTAGGAAATGGTATACGATTATACATGGTTGAAGATAGTATTTCCCAGTATTTTTTGCATATCATGCCCAAGAAAATCAAAGACGAAGCAGTTGCTATCAACACCATCGGAATTTTCCTGACAGCATCAAACATGTTTGGCTGGTTCCTTATATGCCATTCGTTGTCAGAAAAGAATATATATCCGTTGAAACCATTTAATCACATTTTAGCGGTAAAAATTCTTTTAGCAATGTTGCTCGCATGGAACCCTTGGATTTTTCTGATTACAAGAACGTATTTACAGCCTGTCCAATCATAATTCTAGTAGGCTTTGGAACGGCGTACAACTGCATTGCCATAAAACGAGAAAGCATCGAGTTTTCGCGGTATTGTTTTTAAGAAACAGAAACATACAGTGTGAGTACGTTGTATTTCTAATTTTGATATGCTGAAAATACAGCAGAGATTTCTAGTTTCTGCTGTTACGTAGCACTACAGTCTCATATTTCACAGTTCATTTCGAGCACCTGATATTTCATCTCCATTATATAATCTGGTTAGATACGTGTACTTCAGTTCAATAGCCATCAATATTAAAATATTCAAATTAACTTATGAACATGTTGTATTACGTCTAGCAGCCATTTTATCTAAGTTAACGATATCCTTTTCTATAACATTCATATATTTTTACATAGTTGTTGTAGCTAGCAATAACATGTCAATTTATAATTCGTTTATATGGTTTATTCTATGAAACATCGTACGATGTGATCTTTTTTTTTGTTGTATACGCCTATAAAGATTATCAGAATTCTTGAAAGAAATTGATAAAGTAAAAGGATGATAGCGTTTCGAACTAATTCTTTTGATATTTCTACTTCTGTGTGCGTAAATAATTAATATTCTTATATAATAAATATCACTAAAATTACAAACAGGGCTTACAAGTGTAATTAAAGCAATAAATGTAGTATAACCATAAAATGTTATAAAAACTTAACTAAATACATCCATAGTTCATATAAATTCATAAATATGTTAAAAATTGATTCATCAACCTTTTTTAACTAAAATTTAATTTAATTATCTCCTTCATACACACTACCTAATCCAACACACTCTTCTGGTCCGACGACCCATCAACCTCATAGCTTTAAAATCTCTGCTTTTTTAGAATAAGTTCATTTATTTTTCTACATCTCACGAACTTAAAGAGTTCGTAAGAATGGAAACGGCCATCAGCCTCGGTCCATGGAACACGTTTCTGCCATTGATAGGATATCCTTTAATTTCCCAAATATCTTGTTTTCTTCTTTCATATGTTATATTTTCTGAAGAATTAATTATTTTTTGTATTTGATTAAAATAATAAACATCCCTGCTACACTACAAGTTAATCACTTGATCCGTAACACCAATATTAAAATTATGAGATACATTATCTTTATTACATAATTAGAATAAGAATGTAATAAATTTGTTGAAAGTAGTACCACCTCATGTCAACATTAAATAAAGTATCCTCTTAAAGTAACAATATTATTCAATTAAATGCTCTTATGGTTAAAATAAGTTACAAAAATATTATCAGCAAGAGTTCGAGGTACTAATCGTAATTTAAGGTATGATCGTTTCAAAAATTCTAGTTCGTTGATACCACTCGTGTACCGTAGAATGTTAAGAGACCCTTTTTCATCAACACTTCAGTTATTTACGTATAGTGATCTTGAGTGGTAGATATCGTTGACAAAAAAACATCGTGTAAGACTTGTCTGTCATAAGGGGTCAATCTTTAATTAATATATAACACATAGTAACCAACCTAAACGCTGTGGTCAATTGCACCCTCACTAGAGAATCGCCCTACGTTGCCTTGCATGTATGATGGTTATACCCGCCTCGTTTCTTATGATATGCACTTTAATAGCTTGACTTGTTGAGTCTATCGTAATTGTTATTGGTTGATGTTTTTTATTATGTATTGCCATGTTCATCCATTTGTAGTGATTACCGGGCATTGAATTGGTTGCGATAGAAGGCCCTTGTTTTCCTGTTTATATAGTTTTACCAATTCTTTTTTATAGGCAGTTGATATTCGTGACAGGTTATGATGCAGTGTTGTTAAAAGAAGCTGAATTAATAAGTAAAGTCTAATTTAATTTAACTATCAGGTTACTGCATACGATTCGTAGTAATTTGTTGAACATACGGATTGAGCAGTAATAACACTATACACAATTCATTTGATATTTCGATAGGTAAAAAAGTAGAAAAATAAATCTTGTGGAACGAGGGCTGACTAGGCCACAGGTGCTAGTGCATCAGTATCAATGTATTTAGTAGGTCTGTATTAATAAGTAAGTAATTAAACATGTTCTTCCTAAAAAAGTTCTATCAATACTCTCCTGTGCAAATGAAAGAAAATGTATGATAGTTTAATAAAACAAAATTTGTCTATCAAATAACGAACTCTTTCGTAAATTATATGAACATTAGAGTAGATGCTGTCACTTGCCCATAGTTATCAATACATTAATTATACAAAAACAGATAGTTAAAAACAGAAGGTTGTCATTCGTACTACAATACTAAGGCAAAGTTTCTTCCCATTATCGTATACAACGTTTCTATTTCTGACTAATCATATTAAATTTATCTAATATAACTCTTTACTGTGATGTACATCACAGTAAATCTTTATTACTTTGTAATTTAATATGCTATTTTATTGATATTGATCGTACATATAATCGACTGTTTAAATTCGTCCTATTCTAACGAGGATCAATTATCATAATTAATTATCATATTTACTTCGAACATCCAGAAAAATACGCCATAGCACAGACTAACACCACCAAACGAACATTATTCCTGCAAAAGATAAAAACGCATCACCATCAATCTGAAACGATGCTGTTTCAGTCTACGCGGCAATAAACGATTTTATCAAAAAAATGTTGAAAACACCCTAAGAAATGACCAACAGGGAAAAAAATTTAGAAATCCTGTACGTTGATGTTCCTGTCGTAATACTTTCAGCCAAATTTTGTGTTGCATCCGGTCAGCCATGCACACTGAAAATTCAAACTTGCATCGGAGATTCGGCGGTGAACGTAGGACCATCGGGCGAGATTAAAATATTTATTAGACGAAATTATAAAGGTCCCTTGAACGTGCAGGTGTACAAAAGCGGACTGATAATCAGGAAGCACCTCAAGACGATCGAATACCCCAACATTGAGGCGATGATCCTCGATTTCCACCATTTCTCGCATCCAAGAGTTATCAAGAAAGTTACGATGAAACTGCCATCTGATATGAAAATCGTGGTGTTTACAGCCGAGAACTACCTCAAGAACATTAAGCTGGCGTACAAGTCGCGTTTCTTCAACGTTTTCACCGGTCTTTTTCTGAACAATTACCAGTCAGCCAAGATCTTTGTAAAAACGCTTAGCGGCACGGTAGTTGAGGAGAAGATGCCCACGTTTCTCAAAATATTCCTAATTTACATTTACAACGATTCGCTGTCCTCCAATATTTTCTACAAAACGATGTGCAGGAAGATGACTGAGCGTGCTGGCCGCGTGTATTTTGAGAAGAAGTCGGTGCGGTATATCAAGCAGTTTGTACAGTTTTTTGATATTGATCTCAGTGAGATTGAGGATGAGAAATACGCGTGTTTCAACGATTTCTTCTGCAGAAGGCTTAAACCAGGGGCACGTGTTGTTGAGGACGTGCGTGCGCTATGCTCACCGTCAGATTGCCGGGTGATAGCGTTTGAAAATGTTGAGGAGTCGACCAAGTTTTGGATCAAGGGCACGAAATTCTCTCTGGAGGCGTTTCTCAACGGAGGCACAGCGTACACCACGAATAAGAGTAGAGAGCCGACCGGCTGTGTTGATACAGGTGCGTTAGCAGACCGTGATGGTAATAAAGACGGCCG